>RBNI01006128.1:0-11711 GCA_003990745.1 Jimgerdemannia flammicorona
CCTACCCCTTCCCAATGAAAGACCACCTTGTCTAACACTATCGCCACTCTCCCACCACTCTGCTCACAGATCCTCACCACCAAACTACGACGTCGGCCCCCCTGAGGACCCCAACCCACCCACCATCCAGTCAGCAGATCCCCCAATAGCCCTTCCCATCATAGCAACTTCTCCCCCAGCCCTAGCTGCTGGCCCTCCTCAAATACAAAAAGTCAATGGCCCACCAGTCCCACCCATATTGCTAATACCCATCCTATAGTGAGCCAACTATTACCCACCCCACCTACAAGCCGAGATCTCAAGTCCTCCCATCAACCACCCTCCCCCACCAGCCTATGCCTTATACCAAGTCTACTCATTCCCAATATTTCTGAATCTTGATGGGCAGTTTGGTGGCAATTAACTTGATGGGGTACAGAGTACCATCTGCAGTGACTATACTATTGTTCTTGGGTACAGACTTGGTGAGAATCTTGAGGTTTTCAATGAGATTCTGATTGATGAAGTTCCCTATAGCTCTGCTGTCTATGAGTACTTGAACTTCTTTTCCTTTAACTAGACCTTTGAAAATGAGCATAGCTTGAGCTCAATTTTTACTAAGACTTGCTGCTTGATCAGTACTACCAAAACTCTTTTGATCTTATTTAATTTCAGAGAGTTCTTGGACTTCTATAATCTTGAGTTAACTGGCTTTTTTTAGGATCATTTGCATGACTTGGTCTCCTTCTTTAACTGTGTAGTCTTGATCCTTCTGGTTAATAAGCAAGACTTGAACTTGTCCTCAAAAGTCTGGATCAATGACACTAGTACCTATATCTAAATGATATTTGATACTAAGTCCTGATTGCAGTGCAATTCTAGCATAATGTCCTTCAGGGCATTGAACTGCAATTCCAGTAGACACCAGAGTATGGCTCTTGGCTGGAATAGTGACTTGTTTGACTGAGTGTAGATCAAGACTAATGGCTCCTTCTATTTAATACTGAGGGATCTGGGCCTTCAGGTGAAGCTTTTTGACCTTGAGCTCAAGTTGACTGGAGTAGGATTGATAGGTGTGTCCTTGGACAATACAGTGACTGGTCTTGAGAGTTCACTAGTCTTCCTGGGACATTTGGTTACAATGTGTCCTACTTGGTGATAAAAGAAATAGGCTCTCAATTTCTTCAGGCAGTCCTTTTCTTCAAGGGTGAGCTTGGTGTTCTTTTTGTTTATAGTGTCTAAGTCCATTGATGTCAGGCCAACTGTCCTTGGTTGATTTTTATAGTAGTTCTCAAAGTAGTTCTTCTTGTGGTATTCTGGCTCAAAGTGGTTGCTAAAGAAATCTATTAGTGATTCTCATAGCTTTATCAAGAGTTTTGGGCTCTTCTAGCTCAACCTTGACTCATATATTTCCCTTCAGACCTTGGACATAGCAGTCTATCTTTTCATCATCAGATACTGCTGGTAGCTTAAGTAGGATTAATAAGAATTATACATTGTAGCTTTGCATAGACTTGAGTTGCTTGATGTTCACTAACTTGTCTCTGGCTAGCTTAGTGGTATTAGCAGACTTGAACTGCTTGTGAAGAGTTCTCTTAAAAGCTTCTCAATCTCTGATTCATACATATGAGTATACAGATGTAACTATAATATGGTTGTGCTACCAGATGGCTGTATTTTCTTAGAGAAGTGTGGTGGCAAATTGGACTTGTATGTCATCTTCCATTCTTGTGAGTTTGAAGTATTGGTCTAACTGGAAGGTCTATGCATCTGTAGATAGTTCTCCTCAATGGCTATTGAAGGTATCTGGCTTGAGTAACTTAAAACTGACTAGTACTATAGCAGGATATAATGTTCCCATAGTTTGTGTTTTCTGGTATTTTAGTTATACTTGAAGTTCTTAAATTTGGTGGGCCATGGCATTAATCATATCTTCTATATTGAGCTGTGATCCTCCTACTTCTTCTGTAGCAGAGGGGTCTGGCTGATAGACTGACTCTTCATAACTCATTTCAGGTTCATGTGACTAGTTGTGACTGGTTTCTGAATTTGTGTGAGGTTTCTTAATAAGGCAAGGTATAATGACACTGCTGCTACTAAGTATAATAGTTCTAGTTTCTTTAAGAGGAAGCAGCTAAATCTGGAAGTTCTAGTTGGCCTAAAGTAGCTCAAGAAGATACTTAAAAGTTTAAGTATTCTTGAAGGATTTCTGGGAGAAAATATTCTGAGCTTTATTCAGGCAGAGAATAAGGATATTTATATATGATCTGAAAGAAAGATCTGGAAGGATCTTGGAAAGAAAGAGAAATGCTAAGAAATAGGTTCTCAGCAAAGCTGACTAATACTATTCTACAATGTTCTGAAAGATTCCATGACTAGCTAAGATAAGATGCTTAGTACCAAGGAAAGACAAGAATGTTCTAGTAGTGTCTGGGTGTTGAGAGAAGGTTTTTAAGTAAGTAGAAGTTGACAGAACATAGTAGAATGTTCAAGAAATAACAAGAAAAGACTAACTAAAAGATATGAAAATATACTAAGACTAAATATGACTGTGAAATTGTTACAATCCTAGCTATATATATCAATATATCAACTCTTATTATATAGACTAAACTTATTTATTTATCAGAACTGAATCATTAGACCAATACTATAAGAGTATATCTATTATAACAGTGATCTCAGAATGATGATATCAGCATAAAAGACAGCAATTTCTTGCAAGTCACCAGATTGAAGCATAAGAAGATCATATAGTATAACTTACTCAGGCTATGAGATGAGTAATGATGACCAACTGTAAGTCATTATGACCATAGTATAGATATCTTGAGGAATATAAAATAAGGATCAAAGAACTACAGTAGCTCAATAAGACCCACTAATTCCAAAATAGCTCAAAAACTTACTACAAACAAAATACCTACTGCTCACCAAACCTTAAGGTTAAGAAACTATCAAGGCATCTTAGTTGAAGAAAGGATATTCCAAGACATCAGAAGAGCTATGAGAACCCATACAAAAAGGACTTCTAGCCTTAACCTGGGTATTGGAGATCCTTATCACTTTATTCTCTACTGATATAAAATGAAAACAAGGATCACTATTGCTACTGAATGCCTCCAAATATGGCAAGAGTACAAAATAGGAAATCTTCTCTGCTGGGAGTTCCCATAGGCCAGCCCTCAAGAGTTATAAGACACTACTCTCATAGATATATATGAAGCAAGGACAGCTAAGAAGATTCATCAGATCTTTAGGTATATACCATAATTGATCTCCAACTTAGAGTATGTTAGAGTCTCAAACTTCAGAGATCTGTCAGCCCACTATATCAATGCACTAGAAGCCAGAGTGGCTACAGAAGTCTAGTCTACTAATACTCTCAATAGTAATGAAGTAGAAGACTTCTGGTATCCCATCCTCCAGGACAACCTAGACAATTCCTACAAGAATTGATCTCAGTATTCTAAGACCCAAGTATCCAGGTTAGATCTCTCCAAGACCCCACATTTGTTCCTTATTTTGTAGAAGAGAACCTTATAGACTAAAGAGCCCCAGATCTCCTTACTCTCTCTGCTACTACTAAATGTGATGATGTCATTGGTGATGACATCATCCTGCACAATATATATGAACTATATAATATATATGAACTGCATGATATATGCAAAATGAGCAACCTATGTGACAAGATCAAAATGTTTATGGATCTTATCTCCTTCAGCAACAATGAGAATGAAGCCCCCATGGTTCTGAATATTCTACTCTAAAGTCCCTTGGTTATACTGAATTATACCAGCATTCTTTTCCTGTATAACAGCTATTTCTCTACTGGTATTCTGACCTTGTGTGACTCAGAATTATTCCAGCACTCTTTTCCTATATCACCGAAATTATACTAGTATTCTGAACCTGTGCAACCATCTGTACTGATACTGGAACTTGGCAGTTTTCTGTGTTCCAGTATTTTATTTAGTTATTAAAATTTATATTTAGCTTTATATCTTAGCAACTATTGAATTATATTTTATATAAATACCCCTCTTATTTTCTTCAAAATAAAGTCAGTTCCTCTTAGTATAATACATAAAATTCTTTGCAAGTAATCTAAAAAGATAACAAGACAATTTAAAGATAAGAAGTTTGAGGACTATAAGACCTTAGGAAGGCACTCCAATAAGAACTTACTTATAACAAACTTGAATTAGTCTAAGAGATATATCTTGAAGAGAATCTGATATATTTGAAGGACTCAGTGACTACTATGTGACAACTTGGTGCCCATTGGCTGGTAATTCAAGATGAATCCCTCACTTTCAAGCTGAAAAATAAACAACCACTATAACAACTACCCTGACTACAAGAGTCACCTCTGTAAGAATTCAAGATAAGATAGAAATATGTCTCCCCACATTCTATAGATATATTACTGAAGAGTCAATTCTAACCTTCATTAAAGACTTTGAACAATTCACTGCTATATGAGTTCTCAATATAGATGCACAATTGGCCCTTCTACCAGTCAGCCTCAGAGGACCTACCAGAGACAAGTTCAATGTAGCCATCATTACTGATACTAGTGCAGCCAGATCTATCAACATGAAGACCTTCCTCACTATACTAAAGAAATTAAGCAAGCTCTTAAGGATCAACTCAATACTATCTACCAGAGACTCAGTAAAGATCTCAACTCATTCTATACTCAAATCTGCTACTAGATTATCTTGGCTGGCTATGATGACTATCTCAAGGAACAAATAGTAGATTCAACCTTTCTTAAAGGAGTTCACTCTAAAATTGCCCTAGCAATCTGATCTACCTCAGCTATACTGACCCTTGATCAGAAAGTGATCTTTATTAGAGATATTAGACTGCCAGACACCCCACCAAACACTCAATAGAGAAAATAACAGGTATCAAGATAGAGTCATCAAAGCTAACCAGTATTATACCCACTACAGTTGTAAACAGACAATTATCCCCACTTATCCCCAAGACAGCCAAAGCTGACCCAGTGGAGGAACTTGCCAAGCAGTTTGCCAAGATGACTGCACACCTTGATGATATTGTTAGAGAAGTCTGAAGCACCAACAGGAGACCAGTATAGAGATTTGCAGCTACTATAGAAGAATACAATATCATATACTTTAGATATAGAGAAGAAGGCCACTATGCAAAGAGTTATATAACCAAAACAAGACACAAAGCTCAACCAAGTAATGCTACCAGAACCAAAGAACAAACCAATACAGTAGTCATCAAGGAGATTGGTGATACTGATAATGAAGAATACTATGAAGAGCTTGAATTCTACCCTACTACTAAAGGTACCAGAACCTGGTCCAAGCCCTATGACAAGAAGAGCAATAGCAAGCCAGTTAGAAGACCAAAGAAGACCCCAGCTATCACTATTCAAAGTAAGATCCAACCTGAGGAGATTGATCAAGATATAGAGTTAGATGAATGTAAGCATACAATCTCTAAGCTACCAAAATCACATGTCATTCTCAGAACTAATTTGGAAACCACATGTGAGACTACAAAACAAGTTACTGAAGAGATCATCTGGTTATATAAAATATACCAGCAAGTATAAGAACCCACCACCAAGATATAAGAATACCAGAAGAAGTACTACAACCATAAGACCAACTCTAAATCTCTATAACTAGTTTGGTATATTGTACTATTACAAAAGGAAACCGAAAGTACCAAAATCAAATCAAGATAAGAAGAACCCTATCTTATTCATCAAAAGATTCATGAACTACACTTATCAACTCAAGACCAAGATACACTGTAACTATACAAGACCTCATTACTTAGTAGAAGTAAAATACATTTGAATAACTCTATTTACTCTATCTATGTCACCTCTATTGGAGAATGACAGATGCTTCATCTGAACTCAAGAAAGCTGACATTGTCAAAACCAATCTCAAGCCATCCATATGATAGATATTACTACTAGAAATTGTCTCAAATTATAGAAAATATCATTTCTGAGAGATTTGAACCCCCAGCTGCAACATTGGGAGCCCTTGCCCTAGACAAGGATGGTCAGTCCTTGCAAATATACTAGCAGACCAAAAAAAAAAGAGAACCAAGACCTGTTATCCTTATACAACTACTACCACCAAGGATAGTCTTAATCTTGTAAGAGATAGAAGTGACAATACCTTGAAACTGATGATGTCAGAAGTCAGAAAACTGCTCAGACTTTGCCAGAGATAATATCATCAATAGTGATATCATCAAAGACTAACCAGACAGCATCTAAATCTATAAATAGCTTAGCAGTCATAGTATAGTTAGATTAGCCTTGTACGATATGACTGTAAACTGACTCAGCAATCAGATGATCTCTTGATATGTCAGATCACACTTGTACTATATGACTGCATTCCAACTCAGCAAAGCACTAAAGTACTACATCTATATCTAGCATAGTTCAGATAGCCCCTCACTAGTATAAATACCCCCTCTTCCAGACCTCAGAATCTCAGACTTGAACAGACTCAAACACATAAGAACAATTCTGAATACTTCCCCATAATATCTCTTCATACAACTACTCTTAGTATAGCAATATCATAAATAGTGAATAAACCTATTTAATAACCCACTAACCACTCTTAAGTAAATCTGCTCTCCATTAGGTCCCACTCCTAACCTTATCACGAAATTTCCTAATTGGGTATTGTCTGCAGTGATATGCCAATTCAACTAAGCTGGTCTTAGTTTCTTGAACTTCCTGAAATACAGAAAATCCTGAATATCCAGAACTAGTTCAAAAAAAGAACTTTGGTTGAGATGTTAACCCGATCTTGAAATCAATAAGCATAGAGGATATACTCCATATGAAATTGATCTTAACCTTAAGAAAACAGTCTTCCAGAATATTCACAACTTCCAGAAAATCCTTCCAGAACTACATAACAGTTATCCTAAAAAGTAAACTCTTTGATAACTTAGTAGTAGTGGTTTACAATCTAATTCCACTTCAAGACACTTCCTCACCCTACTACAAAACCTTCTGAGAATTCCTATAAGTTAGTATAAAGCCCAACCTCTGAACTGGAATTTATCCTGAACTATCTGACAATCTAGAGAGAATTGAACCTGACATATAAGGACAATTTGACCTCCACATCTGCAACAAGTGGGACAAACTTCACTCAAAGAAAGAAGTACTCTGATTAAATCAGCAAATAGACAAAATCCTATTCACTGAACTCCTTGTCCTACACCCAGCAAGTTAAGATGAAGAAGGTCTTATAGAAGCCTTCTTTACTCTTCTCAACAAGACTTTTGTCAGCTCCACAAATCTGAGTGACCTAGGACAACTATCAGCAGTCTTTCTAGCCTTAGTTCCTCATGAAGCCCAAGCCTCTATAGCCAAGTAGCTCAATTCTACTGACTTTTACCATACCAGGACCAAGACCACATTATACTACTGATTCCAGAACAACAAGGCCCACCATATTTTTAAGAAAGAAGTAAGAGAAACTCTTTATCAACAATCTGATTCTGAACCAGAAGCAGGTTCAACTATAGCTCTACTCGAACCAGAAACCAATACCAAACCAGAACTTGACTTTGAATTAAGTCCATTCAAAATCAGATATACAACTGATTCTGTCTACTTTGATGTCAAGCAAACTCAATTACACAGAGACCAAACTAAAGAAGAGGAGGAGTATCTCAGTGAATTCGATTCCAGATATACCACCAAAAGAGATGCACCTCTATCAGGACAGAATACACATATATAGCAATAAATAGCTATCTATCAAGCCCTTACTCCAGACCCACAACTATTACTCTAGCAACTTATACAGATCCAAAGAACACCCTCACACTCTGTACCAGTACTTCAAGTAGTACTAGTAATACTACTACCAGCAGTCCAACTGCCTTCAGTAAACAATATGGCAAACCAATAGATTCTAGACCTCATAGCCCAGATAGCCATAATGGCAGCAACCATTACTGCCTTAGCTGAACAGACCCAACCTACCAAAAATCTGAGCCTACCTACCTTCAATGGTACTGCACAAGAAGTCTAAAGCTTTATTAGTATAGTTGATACCAACTTTGAGGCCAATCAATGAACCAATGAGTGAGTTGCTGACTGCCTTCTGACAAATAATCAAGACCACACTCTGGAACTCTTTGCTATCACTACAGCCTATATCTGCTAAGTTATTATATTCTTCTGAGGACCCACTAAAGAATGGTGACAAACCCTTCCTGAAAAACCCCTCATATGGGATACTCGACCTGCAGTAGTTACTCAAAATGCAGCAAACAATGCCCCAGGATATGGAGCCCATCCTGTAGCCCCTGGACTGAAACAACTCATAATTGCCCAATACTGCAGCAAAACCATGATTGCTAAATCTCAAGTAAAACTCCATAACCTCAAATTTGATATATATGATAAGGAAGAATTTAAACCCTTTTATACAAAACTTGAGTCACTTTTGAACACTGTTGGTCTAGGATACATTGCCAATGATGAAGTATGAAATGGTACAAGAGCAGACCATCTATTCGATGCACTACCTAAATGGCTTACCAGAAAAATCTGAGAACAAGGCTGCCCAGTTGGTTGCAACCACCAACAATAGTATCTAACAAGAATCAAGACCATGGTCAAGCAAATCCTAACAGCTGGACCAATCCTGCTCTAAAGACAATTCAACAACAAGGAAAAGACTTAGACCAAGAAAGAAGAATTCAAGCATAAAGCATCCCAAGCTCCCTCAACATCTGCCTCATGGATACTCAGAAATCATAAACCCACTCAGTCAAGTACCTTCAAGAAACTCACTGAAGGAGAAAGGAATGAACTTTGAAGAAGTGGAGTATGCTTCTATTGCCAAAAGACAGGATATATGGCCAGTGCCTACCCCAACCAAAAACCCTGAACAGCAATATGAGCAACTGTTACTACTCTATACTACCTCAATAACCTGACTACCAGAACACTAGATTTTGTTAAGTTAAGACAAACTGCCAAGGCCCCAACCAAAGAAAGTCAAAAAGCAGCTGGATATAACTTGTATACAGCTGAAGAAGCTATAGTTTCCAACTGAGAAGTCAAGCAAGTCTATATAGGAATCAGCATCCAAATCCCTGAAGGACATATTGAAAGAATATACTGTTACAGCAGCCTAGCATTGAAAGGACTCTCAGTAGAAGGAGGAGTCATTGATAAAGATTATATAGGCAAAATTATTATCTTCATCTGAAACTATAGTTGGACACCCTTCAAGATCCCCATAGGTTTCTATATTGCTCAGATCCTATTTGAGAAAATCAAGTCAACTCTAACAGTCAAGAAAGTCCCTGAACTACTACCTACCATCCAAGGATCCAAAGGATTCAGCTCATCAAATAAGGCTCTAGCCCAACCTATCATAAATAAAGAAGAACAATTTTACAAGAAAATCAAAGATAGATATATACCTAGTGACTAATACCTCCATGACATTGGAATGTACTCTTCTCAAATGATTGATAATTGCTTCTCTTGTGTCAATGAATTGGCTCAAAGAAGAACCAACAGAAGGAAAGCTCTTATAACCAAAATTACCACAATTGGATCAGACAAACTGCTTATACTCTAAGCTTTTGTCAACCAAACATCTGTCAAGATTATGATAGATAGTGGTGCCTCAGGCAACTTCATCAATGAAGAAACAGCCAACAGACTCAAGGTCTTTACCTCCCTGATACAACAAACTCAAGCAGTTGCCATAGCTGATGGAACCTCACATATCATTAGCAAGGAAGTCCACAACTTACTCTTCCAAATTGGTGACTACTGAGTATATGTTACCCTCTAGATCATACCACTCTCTGATAATGAAATCATCTTTGGAACCCTATGGTTGAAATAAGAAAACCCCATGATTGATTGGGTGAACCATTCTCTGACCATCAAGAAAGGATGCCACAACTTCAAACTGCAAGACGAAAAGGACCCACTCAGCTCTAGCAACTCTGGACTAAAGATCACCTACATCAATAAGCTATAGCTCAAGAAATTGGCCAAGAAATATCCTCTCTTTGCCATCTCTATCTGCCCATCCAAAGAAGAGCCCAAGAACTCTGAAGAAGACTTTTCTAAAGTTGATAGCCATGTTAGACCCCTACTCCAGAAAGTCCAAGATATATTTCTGAACTGAACTACAGAACCACCTGCATCTGTCATTATTAATAACCAAGAAGAATACAAAGTTGAATAAATCCTCAACAAATATAGCCACAAGAACTATCCAAATGGTACAATAACATCAGAACAAATTAGAAGGCCCTGATGAGGATATCAAAAGCTAAGAAGAGGAGAGTTGTAAGCACACAACCTCTAAGCCATCAAAATCACATATTATCCTCAGAACTAATTTGGAAACCACATGTGAGACTATAAAATAAGTTACTGAAGAGATCATCTGGTTACACAAAATATGCCAGCAAGCATGAGAACTCACTGCCAAGATACAAGAATACCAGAAGAAGTACTATAATCATAAGACTGACTCTGAACCTCTATAACTAGTTTGGTATACTGTACTATTACAAAAAGAAACCAAAAGTATCAAAATCAAATTAAGACAAGAAGAACCCTATCTCATCTATCAAAAGGTTCATGAATTGTACTTATCAACTCAAGACCAAGATATACTGTAACTATACAAGACCTCATTACTTAGCAGAAGTAAAATGCATTTGAACAACTTTGTTTACTCTATCTATATCACCTTTGTTGGAGAATGACAGACACTTCATCTGAACTCAAGAAAGCTGACATTGTCAAAACCAATCTCAAGCCATCTATATGACAGATATTACTACTAGAAATTACCTTGGATTACAGAAAATATCATTTCCAAGAGATTCAAACCCCCAGCTACAATATTGGGAGCCCTCACCCTAGATAAGGATGGCCAGTCCTTGCAAATGTGCCAGCAGATCAAAAAAAAAGAGAACCAAGACCTGTTATTCTTGTACAACCACTGCCACCAAGGACAGTCTTAATTTTGTAAGAGATAGAAGTGATGACACCTTGAAACTGATGATGTCAAAAGTCAGAAAACTGCTCAGACTTTTCCAGAGATAATGTCATCAATAGTGATATCATCAAAGACTAACCAGATAGCATCTAAATCTATAAATAGCTTAGCAGTCATAGTATAGTTAGATTAGCCTTGTATGATGTAACTGTGAACTAACTCAGCAATCAGACGATCTCTTGACATGTCAGATCACACTTATACTATGTGACTATATTCTGACTCAGCAAAGCACTAAAGTGCTACATCCATATCTAGCATAGTCCAGATAGTCCCTCACTAGTATAAATACCCCCTCTTCCAGACCTCAGAATCTCAGACTTGAACAGACTTGAATACACAAGAACAATCTTGAATATAGTGCTCCGAACGAGTCAATTCGAATCAAATCCGGATTCGATTCGTCACATGATGGATTGATCCGAATCTCAAATCCGAAGCCATCCGAATCAACTCGGATTAATCCGAATCGCCCCATCCGAATCGCCCCATCCGAATCACCCATCCGAACCACCCCAATCCAAATCACTCAATCCGAATCACTCAATCCGAATCACTCAATCTGAATCACTCAATCCGAATCACTCAATTCGAATCCTCCAATTCGAATCCTCCAATTCGAATCCTCCAATTCGAATCCTCCAATCC
>RBNI01006129.1:0-11708 GCA_003990745.1 Jimgerdemannia flammicorona
CCGCCGGTTAGCCCCCCCCCCTAAAGGGGGGGGGGCAACCAATTTGCCAACCTGGTTTTTCTTTTAGAAAAACCAGCTAGGCTAGCCCGGCCGGGCCGGGGATCAAAACTAAAAAAAATCAGATTTTTTTTTGAAAATTATTAAAAATAATTTAGCCTGCTCCCAGGGGGGAGCCAGCTTCCACCGGGAGCAGGTATCCGCTCCCAGCGGAAGCCTTTTTTTTCGCATCTAGAACGACCCGGTTTATACGGTACTTATAGCACTAATAAAGGTTATAAAGTAGTTTATCCCAGCTTTCTACTTTAATCCGGTTCTATCGTTGTGAGTAAAAGTTCATAATATATCTAGCCTTCATCGCCGGGGGAAGATCTTCTTCGCCTTCTGGCTCCCGGAATGAGCAAGGGTGATTTCCATGGGAGAGGTACCCCTCCGCCGTTTTTTTTTTGCGGCAAGCGACTAGCCCCCGAGGGGCTTGTCCCGTCGGGGGTGAGTCCCCCCCTTGGGACTAGCGCTGTGCGCAATCAGGGTATACCCTGATGGAGGCAGGGCGCATGTCGTGTGCCATGGCACACGACTAGCGCTGTGGCGCTGCGCCTCTGGCGCAGCGACACGGGCGCATGTCGCATGGCTGGCTCCGCCAGGCAAGCGACTAGCGCCGTCTTGCAAAAAAAAACGCGGCTACGAATTCTAAATTCAAGGCCCCGGGAGGGGTCGGCAAGGCCGAGGGCTTTGCCCTAGGGTGGTCTCGGCCGTAGGCCGAAGACCAGTTGTTCCTGGGGTACTTCGTAGATCCCCAGGCACTACTGGGGGTAGTTATTACTCGCGAGGTGTCGTTCCATTATATATATATATATATAATGGATTTTTATTATATAAAAATCTCACAAGGCCCTTCATCTCCCCTTCCACATACGTAGTATGTTTAGGGGGGGCCCGCCGGGGCGAGGACCCCCTTTGCTTTTTTTTTCGGTTTTCATAGGGTATCTCGCGCACATCTAAAGTGTGGGATACTTGCTAGCGTAGCAACATCCTGGGGGGGTTGTTTGACATGTCTTTTTTTTTGCTGGCAGACGTAGTTTGCCGTTTTTTTGGCCACGGCGTTAGTCGCTGGCCAAAAAATCCAGCAAAAAAAAAACCCCGGGCACACGTCGCTAGACGCTCGCGGCCCGGGGCCGTGACCCCACTTTTTTTTTTGCGAGACGGCGCTAGTCCCAAGGGGGGGACTCACCCCCGACGGGACAAGCCCCTCGGGGGCTAGTCGCTTGCCGCAAAAAAAAAAGCCGCATAGAATCCTGCTTTTGAGGACTCTCTATTATAATCCTAATTTATAGAGCATAGAGGGGTCCATATGCTCTAAAACAATGGTTCGCAATAAAGGCATCGAGCTCGCTCTAATCTAAATGGTAGGATATTTGCCATGATCCATTAGCAGAGTGCATTGGATTGAGTACCGTACCATAAGAACATTCATTAGTCGTACCACATCTGGAACTTGACCGAAAAACTATGAGTACAAACGGTCCCTCCCCCTGCGGGGAGGGACACCGGTCCGAGGACCAGCCCCTCGGGCGATTAAACCAAATTTATGCGCTTGGCCATCTCCCATAATCCAATGGGCTATAGCAGGTGGAGTAAGTAGATTAAAAATATCCACTGGAACAATCTTAATCCCATTTACGTAAAACAGGCCGTAAAGCAAGGATACGATCTGGTACGTAAATCTAATACATAAAACGGAACTCCGGGGAGAGTTCGCGCTCGAAATTTAGGATAACTAATACAATAAGAGGATAAAATAGTAAATTGTCCCCGGGGTTTTTCTCCCCATCGGCTCCTGGGTAAGCTTACCCTGGAGCGGAGGGGGGAAAAACGACCGGCGGACTTGGTCGCCCTCCGGTCCCCCCCGGGGCAAATCATAAATATTTAAAGTGAGCTAGAGATTGAGTAATTCCTAAGGCTACATTAACATGCGATGGGCTTAGGAATTGAAGAGATCCATCCGATAAAACTAGCCCAATCACGACACCCAAAATGAATGGAGTTAAGACGATCATACTGGCAACTAGCGGACCAAACCGTGGGTTCCCAACGTTCGAGGATAGATTGGTACCCCTGGCCCCGTTCCCCACAGGGGAACGGGGCGGGCTGGAATTACTGAAAAGTTTTTATCATTCAGAGCATCCTGTTCTCAAGTGCCCAGCATCGAAGAGTCTGGCAAAGAGTGAGAGAACGACAAGTAAATAGTCTCCCATTTACTCGCTAATCAAGAAATATCTTGAATTAATCATGCTACCTTACTTATATATTATAAAATTTAAGAGCGTTGGAAATGTAAAAATCCCTATGGGCACCCATTTAAGAAGAGTTTGACAATATCTCGGGCCATCGTGGGGACCGCTTCGCGAAGCATCCGAGACGCCAATCAGCTTTTAGATGCCCCTTCTTCCCCTCTTTTGAATATATAATAGTACTTTTTTGTCTTTAGACAAAAACACGGCGCTAGACGCTTGCTGCCCGGGGTGAATATAAAACCAAGACAAAATCTTGTTGTTTTTTAGGGCGCAACGGCGCAGCCGTAGGGAGAGGGGGCGGAAGTGCTATCGCGGAACGAGGATCCGGAGGAGTTCACCGCAAACCAGACTGGGTTCGCTACGCTAGCTCTCCTAATTCATACAAACAGAATAAGCACTATAACCAATAAATACAAAGTCACCCAGGAACCCGAGAAATCTAAAAAAAATATGATTTCGTTATTTTTTTTTTGCTGGCAGACGTAGTTTGCCGTTTTTTTGGCCACGGCATTAGTCGCTGGCCAAAAAATCCAGCAAAAAAAAACCCCGGGCACACGTCGCTAGACGCTCGCGGCCCGGGGCCAGCGAACTATGCTTACTCTAATTAAGTGTTCAGAAAAAACCTCCTTAAAAGATTCTAAGGATAAATCCCTTTCTGTTCATGAGACTCATTATTTATGAAGGGTTAGTGCTTCTTCCCGGGAACAAAGCCGCTGGTTCCACCCCACCACCTACGGTGGTGGGGTGGTAAACATCTAGTCGGAATCAACCCCAAACCCACCCTCACACAATTAATGTGTTACCTCTAATGACTCAAGCCCTGCTATTGAGGACTCGTGACTTGATTCTACGGTAGTTAGGCCGTTATTGAAGAACTACAATTCGATACATACCGCTTACTACTGAACCACGTTTAATAGCCATAGATACAGTACTAAAGGGAACTCCAATTAATTTCGCAGCAGCGGTGATTGAAGGAAACTGCTGTACTAAAACACCATCTAGCCCCGGAGGGCTCGTCCCTTCCCCCTGCGGGGAGGGGTAAGTCCCCTCGGGACTAGAGTCTCTACACTAACCGCTTGAGCGTTTACAGCAATAGCACCGTACATGGGGTTATTATGTCCAGATCCCGGCGGCACTCATTTTCGCCCGAGTATCCTCTGTATTGGATTTCCCGTAGATTGGATTATGGTAGCCCCCCCCCCTAAAGGGGGGGGGGCAAACCGCTACCTTGGTCGCGTGCTTCACCGGGGGTTGCACCTAAGCAAGCAAGCAAGCAAGCAAGCAAGCAAATTAGCTGCACTAATTTTAGCTTTACTTTCAGCAGAGTGTTTGCATCCTAAACGAGAGCCAGCAGTTGGAGAAAAGTTCGATTTTTATATATATATATATATATAAAAATTAAAAAAAAATCAGATTTTTTTTCGATCGACAAATTAGCAGGTAGAAGAAAAAGTCAATTCAGATAAAACTGTTCCCGTGATAGTAAGTTCTCAGGAGTACAAAACTCTACCACGATAAAGACAAAAGTAGGAAGACCATAAAGAGCAATGGCATGCTTCTCTGCAAGTGCATTATGGGGGGGGGACCCCGATCGGGAGAAAATATAGAATTTAAATAGAGAAAACACGGTAAACGCCCTTAATGGTGTACCCATATCGAATAGCTTGAGTAATAGTAGGTTGCCTTACTTATATTTAAAATCTGTGTACCCTACAAAAGTACGACGCAGAAGTAAGAAGAATATACCCTACAAAAGTACGACGCAGAAGTAAGAAGAATATACCCTCGATACGATACCCCTGATCGGAGATATTTAATTACTGTTTTATTGGACACCTCTAGTTGGTTTATGTGTTAGAATAATTGGCCCAATCATCGCTAATAATAGCACCATACTAAGAAGAAAAATCCAGAACATGTGAGAAGTATACATTAGGTTACCAAGACTTTCGACTTGACTGAATTGAATAAAAGAATTGTCCGGCGGGAGAAATCTCCCGATAGTGAAAACATTACCGAAGATTAGCTCTGTTCTATCTAAATGGAGGCCATACACTAATGAATTCAGGGAATCAAATAAGTTGAGCAAACTCAATTTACTCTCGGTGATCTGATTAAAGGTCATAAAAAACGCTGTACCAATCATCAAAGCTAATGGTAGATGTTGATTTGAATGGATTGTCGATTGATGAATCTCAACTAACTTGACGTTGATCATCATTACAACGAATAAGAATAAGATGGCAATAGCTCCAACATAGATGATGAGATATGTGATACCGATGAAATTAATACCTAATAAAATTAAATAACAGGCTACATTAACGAAAACAGCAATTAAGAATAGTACAGAAATAATTGGGTTCCGTGATGTAATAACTAGAATACCAGATAAAACAGAACCAAAGGCTAATAGATCTAATAGAATTGTGTTCATATTAAGAAAAATGACATGTCTGGGCCCGGCAGACTCGGTTGCCTCCGGGCCCACCCTCCGGGCCTTTTTTTTTTGGATAATAGGCTGCGAAGCAAAGCTTCGCTGCAACGCGGCAAAGCCGCGTGGGCTCCCTCTGAGACCGCAGAAGAAGGCTGGAAAAAAGGGGTGCGGTAGAGCTGTATTGCACAGATCTCACATGTAGTTATTAAGAACATTGCCTTAATTCTCTGTATTAAATCAAGTCAAAAACTTAACCCTCTGAGTTTGTGCTTGGGGACCATAGGAGAACCCCAAGAACTCATGATGGATTAAGATAAAACTTAATTCGAGCAATAAGCCTTCAATTAGACAGTACTTTGTCGGGTGGTAGTAGTTCCGCCCCGGAGACCATAGGAGAACTCCGGGTGGTACAACAACTACGATTTTTATTATTCATCATAAAAAAAAAGCATTGTTTTTTTTTGACGGTTGGTTTTTTAACTGCGCACAAAAAAAGGGTGTTTTGCTCCCGAAGGGGCAAAACACCCCCCCTCCGGGAGGGTGTTTTGCTCCCGAAGGGGCAAAACACCCCCCGTGTTTTGCTGTTGTTTTTTCCTGGTACCCCCCGCGCCCCGGGCCCGTCTTCTTATAAAGAAGACGGGCCGCGGGGCCGGGGGTCGGGATCGGGCGGCCATAGCCCACCCGACCCCCCCGCCCATCCGGGGGGGGTAGTAACGTGCGGAGTTGTAGTTGCCCTCCCTTTGAGGGCGGAAACGTAAACTACAAGTGGAGCAACGGGTCGTCTTCCAGCGATGACGAGCTGGGGACTTCGGGTTGGGCGAAGCCTTCTTCCACCCTTCCACTTCTCTCTCGAGAAGCGAGAAGTAGTAATGCTTCGCATAACAACTCTAATCTATTTAGAAAATAAAACTTTCCACCCCCTAGCTTCGCAAGGGGTTAGAGGTTATTTGTTAAGGATTTTGATAAATCCATGGGCAGTGAGGAATCGAATAAGAAGAGTAAAATAAATGGTCTGAAAGTCGGTCGGATAAATCCACTGCGCTCCCAATAAACATTGCGCCATTCGCGTTATGGCCCTCGCTAATTTAGTCTAAATGATAAGACTAAGGAGCTACGCACATTTTGTCACAAGGTATTTACCTCTAAACACATTTCCCTTTAAATTATCGGAAAACACAGGGTTGATCGGTTCCCAACCATTCCGCGGCCGCTCTTTGTGTAGGAAAGATAGAGATAGTATTACCTAAGATATCCTGAACAATAACAGCTATAGACATATGATTCTTAGATCCACTGGTTAAGTAACCTTTTCCATACATTGGATTAGATTTACCTTGCTTTGCTGCACTCATAGCAGCTTTAGTTTCTGAAGTGTGTCTTGAACCTTGCTTTGATGCACTAATAGCAGCTTTAACTACGTCTGTATGTTTATACCCAAATAAAGAGCCAGCAATACGATTAAAGTTATATCGAAGTGATGAAGGAAGAGAAAACAGTCAATTAAGATAAAACTGTTCCCGTGATAGTAAGTTCTCAGGAGTACAAAACTCTACCACGATAAATAAAAAAGTAGGAAGACCATAAAGAGCAATTGCTCTTTGCAGGTGTAAATTACTACTGTAGTTAAAAATATGACTTACCAGTCGTTTTTTTTTTTTTTGGCTGGCAGACGTAGTTTGCCTCCAGCCAAAAAAAAAAAAACACAGGCTATACACGAGTTGTAGTTGCAGGATTCCCTAGAGATCATTTAACATTAGACCTACTTAAAGCCGTATTAAATGGTAATACAGTCCACGATACGCGAGCTGCTCTAATTCGAGATTTCAAAACATTCAAACAATTTCAGGGTACTCTGACGAAGTCACTTTATTTACATGATGACTAATACACTATTTATTTAATCCATATAAGAAGATCCTGCCAAAAATGTTCTTATCGGTGAAAGCTTCGACTAAGTCGAAGCTTTCGCCGATTCTTTATTTCATTCACCCCTCTATAGGGCTTTCTCTCCCCACTCCGTCCACAGTAGGGTGGCGGTGAAACCGGGGCGTCGCTGCGCTCCCGGCCTCAATCGCCGGGCCTAAGGGCTCAAACAAGTGGGCTTTGCCCTAGGCTCCGAGTGCGGGGGAAGTGCCCCCCGTACCCCCTCTGCTTACTTCTGAAGAAAAAAAAGGAAAGGCTCCTAACTACAGTTGGGCGAGGGCCAGGGCCGGAAGCACCTGTGCTGGGGAAGTGTCCCCCGTACCCCCCTCTGCTCTATTCAAGAAAAAAGAAAGGTACGCCCCTACTGACTGTTGGGCCGAGGCAGACCCGTGTCGGGAGCACTGTAGCATCCTCCGGAGGTTGGAGCCAAGGCTGGTGCATGGTACTGGTGAGGTTATTCTAATAAGATAGGAAAAAGAAGGAGGTTCCTGCGGAGCTGACTGGAATAGGAGCTATAACTGGAAAGGAGAAGCCCAAATAATAGGCAAATGTGCCTCTCCTACCCTCCCCTGGGCCCAAGATTCCGAGCGATGCTCGGAAGTCGGACTCCTTCTTAAGCCGACCTACGGTGGTGGCTTTCAAGTGGTCCTGCGGAGCCTTTCCCGTCGCCGACCCGGGGTCTTAACCCAGGAGCACAAGCTAGTTTAGAGGAGAGCACCTAACCCAAGCCTGATACGGGAAGTAACCTTGTACAAGAAATAAAAAGCCGTCCGTGATTCGGGAAAGTGAACAAGAACCGTGCGCGAAAATGCTAAAATTGGCCTATTTTGCCGCATAACTAGAGCCTGAAGTTTCGGAGGCCCTCAAAGACCGCAAAAAGGGCCTATGCCCTCAAACAAGGGGACCCGGAAAGGGGTCCCCAAACCCCTACCCTCCCTAGGGTTCCACTACCCCAACAAATATATCGTAAAAAAAAAACGAGAGGCCCCACACCCCAAATAATTGGCAAAACAGCCGACCCTGCCCTCCCAGGGCCCAAGATCCCTCGCTATGCGAGGAAGTCGGACTCCTTCTTAAGCCGACCTACGGTGGTGGCTTGAAAGCGGTCCTGCGGAGCCTTTCCCGGAGCCGACCCGGGGTCTTAACCCTGGAAGCAGCCGCTAGGAGTATCGGGATATGAACTAACCCAAGAATAGAAATATCATTATTATTGAGGATCTGCAACATCATTGTGAGGATCTACCACATCTACAGCGCCACTACGTGGGGAAGTGGGGGATACTACCCCAAAAACTAAATCGTAAGAAAAAACTATCGGCCCCACACCCCAAATAATAGGAAAACTGCCGACCCTACCCTCCCAGGGGTTTAACGGAGAATTAAGAATTGAGGATATTCAAATATAATGTAAAATATGTCTATCGGGCCTCCCCAGACAGAGGTTTAACGGAGCTACGCACTTGCTCCAACATGACAAATGCGCTGAATAAATTCCGCAGAAACACGTCTTTATAGGCCAAAATAAAGAAATAATAGGGAACCAACCCTCCTTACCCTCCCTGGGCCCAAGATTCCTCGCTATGCGAGGAAGTCGGACTCCCTCTTAAGCCGACCTACGGTGATGGCTTGAAAGTGGTCCAGCGGAGCCTTTACCGTCGCCGACCCAGGGTCTTAACCCAGAGAGCACAGGCTAGTTTAGAGGAGATCTACGAGTCCAAGAAACTCATATTCCCTAGAGTACACGCCAATCATCCAGGACTTATACGGGAAAATCAACTAATACAAAGCTAAAAATGTCGAAAATGGCCTATTTCCTCGCATAATTCGAGCTTATAGTATGCTAAACCCAAACATCGCAGAAAACACCTACAACCCCAAACCAAGCTACCCCAATAGGCAACCAAACCACCCTACCCTCCCGGGGCTTTACTAAATTTAGTGGTAAGAAAATTAACACTAAATCAATTGCTTCAGAATTTAATAAAAAGATTCTTACATATGATATTGAAGCATACCTAGATAATAAAGATTCTTTTGTTCCGTACGCTGCTGGATGATTTGATGGTAAATATCAATCATATAACTTAACTGATTATACGGATTCTAACGCTATGCTTATTAAATCATTTGACGATATTCTTTCTAATCCGGTGTATAATGGATACAATGTTTATGTTCACAATCTTTCTAATTACGATTCATTATTCTTGTTAAAACCTTTAACAAAATCATTTAATATTAATCCTTTCTTTCATAATAATTCTTTATTTTCTTTAGAAGTATCTAAGTTAGTCAAGATTGATGGTAAAGATCAAACTGTTAGAATTAAAGTAGTAGATTCATTTAAGATGTTAAGCTTCCCTCTGAGAAAACTAGCCAAATCATTCGAAGTAGATACTATTAAAGGAGTTTTCCCGTACCGTTTCCCTAATGGAGAGAATTTTACTTATGTTGGTACTAAACCTAGTTATGATTTTTATAATTCTAAAGATATTTCACTTGAAGAATATAAGTTATTAAATCCGAACGATTGGGATTTAAAACTAGAAACATTAAGATATTTAGAATCTGATGTTAGATCTTTATATGAAGTGATTATGAAGTTCGCAGAATCTGTTTACGAACTTGAAAAATTGAACATCACTGATTCTTTAACTATTGCATCCTTAGCCTTTAACGCTTTCAAAGCTAATTATCTTAAAGGTAATACATATCTTTCGAAGATTAGAAGTGATCTTCATAACGAAATTCGTAGTGCTTATTATGGTGGTCGAGTTGAAGTTTATAAACCTCATGGTAAGAATTTATATTATTATGATGTAAATTCTTTATATCCAACAGGGATGTTAAATCCAATGCCTACTGGTAATGGCGTTTTAACAGGAGAAAAAGATCTTAATAAATTATTTGGAATTGTAAAAGCTAACATTGTTTGCCCGGATGATTTATATTGTCCAATTCTACCATACAGAACTAAGAAGGGTGGTTTAATTTGTCCTACCGGATCATGGACCGATTGGTATTTTTCAGAGGAATTAAAGATGGCTGTTTCATACGGTTATACCGTAGATGCCGTTGTTAAAGCCGTTGTTTTTGATAAAAATGATGGTTTATTTGATGATTATGTAAATAAATATTATAATATTAAATCACATGAAACAGGTCCTAAAAGAGCTACAGCTAAGTCAATGCTGGTTTCTTTATATGGTCGAATGGGTCTACGACCAACTTTTGATGTTACCAGACTAGTTACAACTGATGTTGCTGAAGGAATTATGAAAAATTATGATGTTACTGATTCGTACATTTTAAACGAAGATAAGAAACTTGAAATCCTTCGTTACTCAACGATTCCTTCTGAAGATAAAGCTAAAGTTAACAATAATGTTAATTTTAATGAATTATCTATTAAAGCTGATAATTCGGTTAGAGTTGTAGAGCAATCGTTACCAATTGCGATCGCTATTACAGCTTATTCACGAATGATTATGAATCCATACTTAATTAAGTATGGTAAGTATATTTTATATCCCCCGGGGGGACCGGAGGGCGACCAAGTCCGCCGGTCGTTTTTCCCCCCTCCGCTCCAGGGTAAGCTTACCCAGGAGCCGATGGGGAGAAAAACCCCCGGGTTTGTTTTTTTTTTCTAAGGGCGGACATGTGCCCGCAGAAAAAAAAAAAACGTGATACAGATTCATTCGTTATGTCAGAACCTCTGCCGGATGATATTGTTGGTGAAGATTTAGGTCAATTTAAAGTTGAGTATAGTGGTTTTGATGGATATTTTGTTGGTAATAAAATGTATGTATTACAATTATCTAATGGTAAGATGGTCAGAAAGGCAAAGACTGTAGGTGAAAATCTACCTCATGAGGGTTATATTGATTTATATAATGGTAAATCTGTAACATTTAATAAGGAATACTGGGTTAGAGATCGAAAACTAGGTACTGTAACTATTGTTAATAAAAATATTAAACTTTCACCAGTTTTCGATAAACGAGATAAAGTGTTTAATGAAGAAGGTGTTTGGATGGATACAAAACCTTTAGTTGTTAATGAACCATTAGAAGTTATGTCTTTCATGGATAATGAAGTAGAACAAACTTCAAATGGATCTGAGATTACTTCAGGTATTAATACATCTAATATTTCTGGGGATCCTTCTACTTACGTTACACAAGGTATAAATGAACCTGTGGTACATTCTGGTGTTAATACATCTAATACATTCCCCCGGGGGGGTGCCACGGCGCTCTTTTTTTTTTTGCGGCAAGCGACGAGCGCCGTCTTGCAAAAAAAAAACGCTGGCCACCCTCCCCCCTTTGGGGGGCGGGGGCCGAACCTTCTAATATCATTCTATCCACTAATGATCAAGTTCATACCGAAGATTCACGTATTAACTCTACTATTTCTGCTCTTAATTCTACTGTTTCTATGCTAAATACTAAAGTTTCTTCTCTAGAAGTTTCTAATAGATGATTAGAACATAAGATTTCATCTCTAGAAGCTTCTAATATGCTCCTAGTATCATCTAACAAACAACTTCAAAGTGATGTTGTGGGTCTGGCCCCCGCCCCCCAAAGGGGGGAGGGTGGCCAGCGTTTTTTTTTTGCAAGACGGCGCTCGTCGCTTGCCGCAAAAAAAAAAAGAGCGCCGTGGCACCCCCCCGGGGGAATAGTACAATTTCATTACTTAATAGTAATATTTCAGAACGTAGTTCTGGTATTTCTTCGATTGAAGTAGAAACCTCTAATGGTACTTTAACAGAACCATCAAACGTAACATCGGCTAAGATTGTACAGTTAGAGTCTACTATTAGTACACTTCGTTTTTTTTTTGCGCCACGGCGCTAGCACAGTGCCTTTGTCTTTAGACAAAGGCACGGTGCATGCGACCGTGGCTTGGCGCACAAAGTGCGCCAAGCCACGGCGCTAGCACAGTGCCCCGCTCTGCGGGGCACGGTGCATGCGACCGTGGCTTGGCGCACAAAGTGCGCCAAGCCACGGCGCTAGGAGTGGGGGGTTTACCACCCACTCCATGCGACCGTGCCC
>RBNI01006130.1:0-11708 GCA_003990745.1 Jimgerdemannia flammicorona
TTTTTTATAGTCACTTGGACTCCCTTTATTAACTGACATCTATAGTACTATTTATACAACTGAAATCCTCAGCCTATCCCACAGGGACCCCCTCCCACCCTTAGTCCTGCAAATGACACCCCGTCCACTATCACTGCAACTCTACCACCACTCTTCTCTACAATCCTCCTTACTAGGTCTTTACGTCTCCCCCCCTTGGCACCCCAACCAATCCACCATGCCTTGAAGAGCTCGAGCATCAGCTCCTCCCACCTCACTACCCTCAGTCTCACTGTCTGATGGGGGCCCTCCTCAAAGACATTCCGCCAATATTCTGCAAGCCCCACCCAAATGGCAATGACCCAACCTACTGTCAGCCACTCATTCCCCACCCCCCCAACCAGCCTCGACTGCAGTGCCGCCCACCGCCCACCCTCCTCAGGGTCAGGCACTGACACTCCCAACCTCTCGCCAACCATCCTCCAAAAATTCTCCATACTCTCACACTCCCCTAGCCAATGCTCAGGAGTCTGCACCACCCTGCCCTCCTGCCTTACATTATGACACTCCTCACAATCAAAGACCCTGCCATCTACCAGATGACCAGTCCTAAAATTGAGCATCATATTTCGACGCAGCAACCTCCACCATGCTACCCAGAGTTTTGGTGGTAGCCACCTTAACACAATCTTGATCCAAGACCAGATGCCTGCCCAGTCCCATTGCTCCCCAATTCCAGCCCCTTGCCAGGTCTCTGGCCAAAGGTCCTGCCCCAGACCTCTAAGGCACTCCATACCCTCCTCTAAGTAGAAGTCCTCGGCCAGATTCCCTCCCAACAAGAGCCTGTCCCACCTCCACATCGCTGGGCCCCATTTCTCATCTCCTTCAATACCTCGCCAATGGATCCCAATGTGGTGGGCCCCACCAACCACTCCCCACCAGAATCCTTTGTATCGCATCCTCTGACTACCATCCAAGGCCACCAAGGACAGTAGATCCCCTGAACCCCCCCACAGTGACACCCTCACCTCCCACAAATGCTGCATAAGGGGCACCCATTCGCCTCCTCTCAACTCACTGGCTCTCTTCATCCACCATACCCTCAAGCAGAGTAGCCTCTTGGGAAAGTCCACCAGGCCAAGTCCTCCATGATCCACAGGGAGTGCTAGGGCCTCCCAGCCAATCTGACTCTGGCATCCAGCCCAGAGCCAAGAGCGGGCCATCTTGAGAAGCCTTTTAACCACCCACTTAGGAAAGTCCAAGTGGTAGCCCAAATACCAAAGCTTCGGCATCCAGTACACATTCAGAACAGTTACCCTTCCCGCTAGCGATACCTGCCTACCACCTCAACTCATCAGTACTTTCCCCCATTCTACCAGCTTGTCCTCCTACCACTCCTTGGGAAGTAAAGAGCCATACACTGAGAAATAGATACCCAAGTACCGTACCACTCCTCTAGCTGGGACAATTGTTCCAATGACGTCCCCCCCTATGACTCCTTCCTCCAGGACCATTGTCTCACACTTGTGCCAGTTGAGTTTCGCTCCAGCACATCGTTCGTACCACTCAACTGTCTCCTTGAGCATGGCCACATCCACCACCAAGCCCAATCCAACCACCATATCATCCGTAAAGGCCCCCACCTTCCAATTGACACCCAACATATTCAGTCCACCAACTCTGCGCCATATCCGATCCAATAATGGCTCTAGGGCAAAGGTGTAGAGGATAGGTGATAGCAGATCCCCCTGAGGCACCCCTCTCCTCAAGGGGAAGGAAGCCCCCCTATGTCCATTCACCAGAATCGCAGCCCTACTCCCTTCCAGTAGTCTAATAAGGGCCCGACACATGCCCACTGGTACCCCAATGCACTCCAGTACTTTCTCTAACCATACTCTCTGAACTCTATCATAGGCCTTCTCTTGGTCCAGAAAAACCAAGCGGCCATCCACACCTGCAGCCCTAGCACCTTCAATGACACTGTGAACCCATGCCATGCTATCTCAAATTAGTCGGCCCCCAACAAAGCCTCTCTGCTCCTTCTCCAACACCTGTTGGGCCACCCCCTGTAGTCTCACCACCAGGACTTTGGTTACCAACTTGCAGTCCATATCCAGCAGCATAATTGGCCTCCAATTCCTCCAGTCCTCCTTATGCCCTTTGTCCTTGAACAGCAGGAATACTAGCCCCAACTGCTGCCCCCCAATCCACTCCCCATTACTGATGATGGCATCACACATCAGTGACATCTCCTCCAGGGCCTCTTCTATGGATGCCATATGCTTCCAAAAGTCCCACAGCAAACCATCCTCCCCAGGTGCCATTCCCAGGGTTGTTGATACCAGAACTCGAATAATCTCCTCTCCCAAGACTGGTTGGCCAAGATCCTCCAACCCTGCAGCAGGATTCGGGTGCCACTCTTCTAGATGCCGCTCAATGTCCTGCACCCCCTCCCCTCCCTCTTCTTCACTCCAGAGATTACTCCAGTGGGTGCTCAGTTGGCCTAGGATTCCCTGCACACCTAATACTATCTCTCCCTCATCATTAAGAACTCCTTCCCACTGGTGTCATGCTCCCCTAGCATGAAGAAGACAGGACAAAAACCTGGTAGGCCTCTCGCCTTCTTCCAATCCCTGCCACTATAATCTTGCTGCCATAGCCTGAGCCTGCATCGCTTCCTCCTTCCTCAACAGATCCTGTAGTTCCACCACTTCCAGCTTAGCCCGCTTAGCCTTCCAGTCCAATAACTCCTCCTCCTCCAATACCCCAGCCCAGTTCAGGAGTAATCTTTCTAGCCTCCTAGATACCCATCGGACTTGTCTCCTCTGCTGAGCACCTCTCTCCTTCCCCACTTCCCCCCAGTATCTCTGAGCTTCAGATTTCAATCAGCGCCACCTATCTCCAATCCTCATTCTGGCACACCTCCAAATATGAACCTTAGTTCGTACCTCTACCACCCACACATTCCACAGGTCCATCTCATCCAGCAATAAAGAGTTTAGATGCCAATGTCCTGGCCCCTCTCTGCTCCCTCCAAACCTCCCACCTCTCCGAATACCCCAGTGATCTGACCAAGGGCACCACTCGACCTCCATCATCTCCCAAACTATATTGCCCCAACACTTAGCAGTCAGGATCCAATCAATCCTAGTACCAAGTCCTCCCACCCAGTGAGTATACAGACGTCGATCCCCATCCTGAAGTCACATGGCATCTACCAGTGAGCTGAGTCTTTCCACCTCTTCCCATTCCTCCAGTCCCCCACTCCTTCCTGCCATGCCCCATCCCCCATCAGTTCTGTCCAGTCTACTCTCCCATACCATATTAAAATCACCTCCCAGACAATCCACCCCAGCCGCCACCAAGAGCCCAGAATCCCTCAGATCTCCAATCCATACCACTTGGGTCCCCCTTTCCGCTGGGCAGTAACAAGATCCCACCACAAGTGGGTTCCAACCAGGCCTCTGCCATGTCCCCCACACCAATCTACTACCCCAATGTCTAGTATCCACAATGTCTCCTTTCCCCTTCCTAACCAGGATTCCCACTTTACCCTGCCAAACTGCCACCCCACCCCATTCTCTTGTCCATTCCAGTGCTTCCTCCTCCCCCTCACACCATACATCCTGAAGTAAGAAGAGATCTGCCTCCAGTTTCTTCAGCCATCCAAAAATCCTGTGTTGCCTCCCAGTCCCTCTAATCCCATTAACATTCATAGAAAAAATATTGGTTGTACTATTCATAGTGAAATATTTGATATTGTTGCTTTCCTACATCTATAGTTCTATGCTCACTTCCTCTCCAGCCAGATCCAGATTCTGTTCTGCCTCAATCTCACCCTCTACATTCTGCTGTTCTTCCAGAGCTGCCAACAATTCTGCGCAGTCCTCACCATCCACTATCTCTATTGATGCCCGGTGCTCCTCGCACACTACCTGCCACTTTTCTAGCCCCTTCTGCGGCCCCCACAGATAAGCGGCCCTCTCGTTAGCAATACCCAAGAGCGTTGCCTCCCTCACCTCAGTGACCTCATACTCCTCTGCCTCCAAGAGAGCTGCCATCATCTCATCTCTCAACTTCCTCACAACCTCCTCTCCTCGCAACACTCGCCCCCAGAATTCCTCACTGACCACCTGGAAGTCAATCTCTCCCAGTTCCTCTGCTGTCACATTCTGTAGCACCCTCAACAGCCACTTCTCCCCCCCAACTACCTCCGCTACCTGCACCAAATCTGCCTCTCCTTCCTTCCTCTCCTCAGTATATACAGACTCATCCCAACCATCCTCTGACACATCCTCCAACTCCCCTTCACCCATCTCAGGAACACCATACTGGATCGGGTTATCATCCACCATTGCCGTGTCCCCTACCACCTCCTCCAGCCCCTGTCCCCCACTCTCCTTTGTCTTCCCCCCTTGCTGCCTGGCCACTGCCCAGATACTAGCACCCGCTCCGGTACCCTCCTCCGTAGCTCCGGCCCTTGGTTCCCCATCCAAGCTGGCCAGTAGTTCCTTCTGCAGCTGTCTCCTCTTTGCCTTCTCCCAGAGCACCTTGTCCATCTGCACCTTCTTGCCCTCGATCACCTCCACCACCATCCTAGCCTCATAAGCCCTCCAAGCCCTATGCCTTCTCTCCACAGCCTCTGCCAAGTCCTCAAGTGCCTCCAGCAGGTCCTCCTCCTCTTCCTCAGACCCCTTCACCCTCGAAACCTTATACTCCACTGGGCCCCACTTCAACGCCACTGGCCAGTCCCTAGCTTTCCCAGTATTCTCCATTCCAAACAGCCTCAGCCTGACGTCTACATTACCTGTCCTGAGCTCAGTCCCCTCCCATACCCTAAATCCAATATTGACCACCTCACCATACTCTTTCATCACATCCATGACCAGCCTCCTTGCCTCCTCCTTTTTCACTGTTGGCAGGTCCGCCACTACCAGATGAACCACTCGGGGGTCCCAATGCATACACCTCGCCATCGGTACTGAAATCCCTCCAAACACCACACCCTTCTTCACTGCCTCCAGTAGCAAACCCTCCTCTTCAAACCCCACCTCAACAGCCTCCAGCTTCTTCAAAAACTTAACCGAGACTGCTCCTTTCACCTCACTAGCTAACAACCCCAGCACCATCTTTGCCATCACCGCTAAGCCATAGAAGCACAGTGTGATGGCGAATTCCGATTGAGATTTTTTGAGTAACGGGGCCACCACCAGACCCATCACACCATTGGCCAGGTCCCAGGGTCCCACGCCGCTCCCCTGACCAGGTCCCCCATCAGCCATTACATCTGGATTTTTTTCCAGATTGCCTGTCACACTGCCATCAGCAGTCACCATCTCAGCCACTACACTGCCAGCCCCACTACGCTGACCCCCCAGTGGGGGGGCCTCCTTGCCACTCGAGGTAGCAGCCGCCTTCCCCAGCTCCAGCCAGCCATCCAGTCCAGTCACCTGCTTCCCCATCCTGACCTTATCTGCGAAGGTCATCCTCTCTCCCCCATGTGGCCTTGCATCTCCTCTGCCACTACCTCCAGCCCCATGACCCCTTATCGAAGCACTCAGCATACCAAGACCCGCACCTCGACCCCCCCCCACATATTGCCAGTCAAAGGCACTGGGGCCCCCCTGTCCAGTACACTCACCAGAATGCGCGTTGCTTGCCATCTTGATAGCACCAATACTTGAAGACGTTGTTGAAAAGTATTGCCTGAGTCTTGTGTCACCTGAATGGTACTGGTGAAAGATGCTCCTGCCTGTATATGAGTCTCCTTCTCTTCTCTCAACACCTGTTGTAGTTCCACAATCTCCAATTTCACCCTCTCGATCCTCCAATCCTCCACCCCAACAACAGTAAGCAACTCCACCCAATCCATTTGTAATCTCCTCAGCCTGTTGGATGCACACCTCATGCACCTCCTCCTCTACCTCCCAGCCTCTCTACCAGCCTCTCTCTAATAAACCCTCGCAGCCTCTTTTAATCTCATACAGCAGACAGCCACAGGCAAACCCTCATGTCTCCAGGTAAAAACTTTTGCCTGAATATCTACCACCCACAATTCCCACAACCCCTTCTCAGCCAGCAGGGAGAAGTTAAGGCACCAATGTCTGGGTCCATCTTCACTCCCCCCAAACTGCCCCTGCCCCAAAAGTCTCCAGTGATCAGATCATGGGCACCACTCTACCTCCAATGTCTTCCAAACATCTGACCCCCAGCACTCTGCCATCAGAATCCAATCAATCCTTGTGCCCAAGCCATTCACCCAATGTGTATAGATCCTTGCATCACCCCACCTTGTTCTGCTCATATCCTCCAATAAGCTCAATGTCTCCACCTCTTCCCACGCATCCAGACCTTCACTTCTGCCCCCGGCACTCCTCTCTCCATTAGTCCTGTCTAGATGCTGATCCCAAACCATATTAAAATCCCCACCAAGCACATCGACCCCTTCCTCCAAGAGAATATCCTCCTCCAGCAGCTCCCTAATCTATGCAGTCCTCTCACCCCTAGCCGCAGAGCAGTAGCAAGAGCCCACCTTTACCGATTTCCACCCTGGCCGATGTCAATCTCCCCAGACCAAGCGATCACTCCAGCTCCTGATTTCCCCCAATTTGCCTCTACCCTTCCTCACCAAAATCACTACCTTTCCAAACCAAGCTGTGGCCCCACCCCATTCCCTAGTCCACTCTACCTGATTGTCCTCATCCTCACATTGAACATCCTGCAATAAAAAGAGATCTGCCTCCAATCTCTTGAGCTAAGTAAAAATGTTCTTGTGCCGCCCAGAGCCCCTTAACCCATTTACATTCAAAGAGAAAATATTGGTTGTACTGTTCATAAGGAATAATGATATATTGTAGTCCTATCCTCTACAAGTCCGCAGTCTACTCCTCCTGCACCAAGTCCAAGTCATGTTCAACAGCCCACTCCCTCTCTCCTGCTTCTTGTGCTGCCAATGCTCCCAGCAGTTCTACTATTGCCCCATCTTCACACTCCTCAAATTTCTTGCGATACTCCAGACAGGCCTCCTGCCAGAGCTGCAAACCATGACACTCTGCCCAGCAGTAGGCCACCCACTCACTGGCAACTACCCCAAGTTCTGCCCTCCTCACCTCATCAACCTCATACCCCTCCTCCTCCAGGAAAGTACCCAGAATCTCCACCTTCAGTGCCTCCACCATTCCATCACCATACAGAATCCTTGTCCAATGCTCCTCAGGCATCACTCTCAAGTCCACTTCTCCCAAAGCTTCTGCAGTGAGATTGTCCATCACCTTGCACATCCACAACAGGTTCCCCACCTCCTTCCCTCCTGGGGTCCCTGGCCACCCTGCTTCCAGCATTGTAGTATCACCTCCTACACTGGCAGCCTCATCCCACTCCTCCTCAGGAACATCCACTAGCTTGTCCTCACCAACTGCCACTACCTAACTCCCTTGCCCCACATCAGGAACCCCAAAGTGCACCTGCTGGGCCCCCTGCATCCTTGTATCCTCCATCATCCCTCTCTTCTCAACTGGGCCCCTCCTGATAAATGGGGGGGGGGTGGCATCCAACTCCGGCTCCCACACTTTGAAGGTACCATCAGTGAAAGGGTCCTTGCCCAGCACCCCCCCAGCCCCTGCCTCCTTTTCCTCCACCTCCTCTCCTCCTTTCCCAGCCCAGACACTGGCTTCAGTGCCTTCAGACTCCTCAGCTCCAACTGTCGTCTTCTTCACCTCTCCTGACATACTAGCCAACAGCTCTCTCTGCCTCTTGTGTCCCTGGGCCCACTCCCACTACTTCTTATCCATACAGAAATGCTTTCCGCCCACAACCTCTAGATGCATTGACTCCTTGTACAGTTTCCAGGCCTTCACCCTCCTCTCCACAGCACCACCCAACTCTTCCAGTACCTCCAACAAGTCCTCCTCCTCCTCTTCACTCCCTTTCACCCTCAACACCTTGCAGACAAAGGCCCCCCACATCAGTACCAAGGGCCAGTTACTCACCTTCCCCATGGCCTCCTTTTCTGCCAGCCGAATCCTGACATCCACATCTCCCATCCTGATCGCAGTCCCCTCCCACACCTGAAAGCCGATGTCCACTATGTCACTATACTCAATCATCACCTCCTCCACCCTCTTCCTTGTCTCCTCCTTAGTCACCATGGGTACCCCCTTCACTAGAAGCTGTATCACCCTGGGGTCCCATCACAAGCACCATACCATGGAGACCACCACCTCCCCAACTATGACTCCAGTCTTCAGTGCCTCATCCAGTGGACCTGCAGACCCTTCAAGAACTTCACTGAAGCTGCCTCAGCCACCTGCTTTGAAACAAGCCCCAGAACCATCCTCGCCATCACTGCCAAGCCCCGGAAGCACAAGGTTACCGCAAACTCCAAGATCGACTTCTTGAGTAATGGGGCCACTGCCAGCCCCATTATACCATCTGCCAGGTCCCCCTTCCACATCGGGAACCCCTGCCCCACCTGGCCATCAGCCATCACATCTCTTTTTTTTTCCAGATTTGCCATCACACCACCATCAGCAGTCCCACCACTACCCCCAGCAGTCCCTCCACTTCCCCCACCTCCCACCAGTGAAGGCTCAGCTCCCTCAGCATCCTCAGCCTTCTGCTTCCCCTTCCCTCCAGCCTGATCCCTGCAGGCTCCCATTGGCCAACCCCCAGTCCTCAGCATATCTGCAAAGCTCTACCCCTGCTGCCCTCCAGCCCCCCCACCAGTGCTGCCACCACTACCCAAGCTGCCCAGTCCACTCGAGCCACCAAAAGACCCCATTCCCAGCCCATGTCTCCTCTCAACATGCTGCCAGTCGAAAGCCCCAGGTCCACCCAACCTGGTATGCACCTCAGCTTGCTTGCTACTTGATATCTTCTTAGTATCTTTCTCCAATAAATGACTTAAAAGTGTGTTGTGAAAGTGTGTGTAACATGAATTGTGCTCCTGCACCTATCAGTTCATACTATATATTATATACTCCTGAACACTATAATTATTACGAACAAAATCAAGAACTCAGCAAGTCAAGAATACTGATCCTCTAGAAAAATAGCAAAACTGAAAGCCAACCTATTCTCCCTATACCATTGGTGGGAAACAAGGCATAGATATTTAAGAAGATTCCTTAGAGGAAATTCTCCAGCAGTGAATGACATCAGAATCACTTCCAGTGTACAGCATTGAATACACGACCCTTTAATGTATGAATCCAATGTGTTAGGCAACTGTACTATAAGCATGCCACTTTCTGAAAAAATGGACTTTACTGAACTTTTGACCTCCCAAATGGTATAACAATACTAGAACAAAATTAGAAGGCCCTGATGAGGATGTCGAAAGCTAAGAAGGGGAGAGTTGTAAGTGTACAACCTCTAAGCCATAGAAATCACATATCACTCTCTTAATAAGCCACTAAAATCACACGTGACCTCTGAACAAATCTGGAAATCACCTGCATGACCAAATACATATATACTGAGCACTGAGATGTGTCAAAGCAAAACCAAAACAAATAACAACCATAACTTCCAAACATACAAATATGACCACTGAGATCTACAACTACATCTGTACTGACATTTGAAATGCCATTGTCAACCAAGCCACACCCCCTCTGCCCCTCATGAATATCCATAGCCTAGCACCCCCCTACTTCGTGGAAGCCTGATGGAATACCCTGAACATACTTAATGAGGCCCACCGGATTGGACAAATCTCAAACTACTACTAGATTGGCTGCCTCCTAGAAGACATGGTCGAACACCACCATGATATAGATATTATCCAGATATCTCAATACCAGAAGCTCATTGCTTACAAACACCGAGAACTCTTCTATAAGTATAGCACCTTTATTCTCCGCCTCCGAGTTACTACTAGCAAAATGGTTGCTACCCTATCCTATAGTCAAATCGATGACATGATACAAGAACTCAACCACAAGTACCTTGAATACATTCAGACCACTGACAGAACCTTCCCGCACCCTGATGATCATATCCTGCAAATGTCTTAAGTTGGATACGCTATGAAGGACATCTACAATATAATCCACTTTGATAAAGATGAAGCAGAAGACAATGATCCCTCTGATGCTGACATGACCTCAAGCCAAGAATCTCTATCAACCCTGATCATACCGCCAATCTTGCTGATGAACTTACAACAGTTCATAACCACATACAAGACTTATTGGGATAATGACCACTGGTATGAATACTAACCCATGTTTACTTCTGATTACTTCAACTACAACAAAGAAACCAGAGAACACAACCTGTACCTTCAGACAACCCTTGAGATCAAACCAACCACTCCACCACCTGAGTACAAGTGACATGAACCATAGCCACCAGCTTACTACAACCCCATGACTCATAGTACTGTAATCTATAGAAGATATGTAGACAGTGAATCTGATAAAAGTGAAAACAATGTACCCCTCCTTCGCCCACCAACACCTTACCCAGCATATGAGATAGACAATACTATTCTGTGGGATAGAGATGAAGTTCCAATATATTATTACCTCAGCTAACAATGAGAAGTAATCCATGAACCACTCTTCCTAGATGACTACTTCATCAGAGATGATGTTATCAATGGTGATATCATCGAAGACTGCTCAGACAGTATCTAAACCTATAAATAGTTTAACAGTCATAGTATAGTTAGATTAGTCTTATATAATGTGACTGTGAACTGACTCAGCCGTCAGATGATCTCTTGACATGTCAGATCATACTTGTACTACATGACTGCATTCTGACTCAGCAAAAGCACTTAGTGCTACATCCATATCTAGTATAGTCCAGATAGCCCCTCACTAGTATAAATACTCCCTCTCCCAGACCTCAGAATCTCAGACTAAAATAGACCTGAACAATTTGAACACAATTTCTGAGCACTTCCCCACAATATCCCTTCATATAACTACTCCTAGTATAGCAATATCATGAATAGCAAATAAACCTATTTAATAACCCACAAACTACTCTTAAGTAAATCTACTCCCTGTTAGGTCCCACTCTTAACCCCATCACAAAATTTCCTAATTGAGTATTGTCTGCAGCAATACACCAATTCAACTAAGCTGGTCTGGAAGACTGTTTTCTTATAGTCAAGATTAATTTTGTATAGAGTACATCCTCTACGAATATTGATTTCAAGATCAGGTTGACGTCTCAACCAAAGTCCTTTTTCAAACTAGTTCTGGATGTTCAGAATTTTCCGTATTTCAGGAAGTTCAAGAAACTAAGAATATCCAGAACTCCCAAAAAACCCTTCCAGAACTACATAATGGTTACTATAAAAAGTAACCCCCTTATAACATTTTAGCGTAGTTTATTTCTTTTCTCTGTCTTTCTTGAATATTCTATAACCTTCCGGCACTTTCCGCATACTTAGAAATCCCCTTCTTGGTGCCGAGCATTAACTAGTACTTATTTAGTTAGTCACTGAATGTCCTGGAAACTTGTAGAACTTTATTTGTCATCATTTGTCATCTTTGCCGAGAACTTTCCTCTTGGCATTTTCCTTTGATTTCTCAGATCCTTCCAGATCCTTCTTTCAGATCTTGTATAAATATCCCCTTTGTTCTCATGAATAAAGCTTTAGAATATTTTCTCTCAGAAATCCTTCGAGAACACTTGAACCCTTAGTATCTCTTCGAGCTACTTAGGATTACCAGAACTAGTCGCTTCCTCATTTAGAAACTAGAACCGTTACA
>RBNI01006131.1:0-11705 GCA_003990745.1 Jimgerdemannia flammicorona
AAAAAAAGATCTTCTTAGCTGTCCTTGTTTTGCATATATCTATAGGAGTGGCATCTTGTAGCTCTTGAGTGCTGGCCTGTGGGAACTCTCAGTAGAGGAGGTTTTCTATTTCATACTCCTGCTATATTTGGAGGCATTCAGTAGCAATGGTGATCCTTATTTCCATTTCATAACAGTAGAGGATATAAGGGTTATTAGTCCCCAGGTTGATATTAGGAGTCCTTCTTGAGTAGGTCCTTATGACTCTTCTGATATCTTAGAATATTCTTTCTTCAACTGAGGTGCCTTGGTAGTTCCTTAACCTTGAGGTTTAGCAAGCAGCAGGCATTTTATTTGTAGTAAGTCTTTGAGCTATTTTGGAATTAGTGGGTCTTATTGGTTGCTGCTACTGCAGTTCCTTGATTCTTCTTTTATATTCCTCAAGATATCTATACTGTGGTCACAATGACTTATAGTTGGTCATCATTGCTCATCTTGTATACTGTATGATCTTCTTATGCTCCAATCTGGTGGCTTGCAAGGAAAGGCTGTCTTCTATGCTGATGTCATCATTCTGAAGTCACCATTACAATATATTATTCAATTTGATCTTTAGTAATTTTTTTTTTTTTTTTTTTTTTTTTTTTTATAGTTATATAGACTCCATTTTTTATTAATACACCTGTCTATCCTCTATATAATATATAGTGCCCCACCCCTATCCGATCCCCTTAGGGGGCCCTCCCCTCTCTCTCCCTCCCTTACTCTTTCTTGATAAAAGACTACTTTGTCCAACACCATCTCCACCCACCCACTACTCTGCCCACAAATCTCCTCTACCAGATGGCGATATTGCATACCCTGGGGACCCCAACCAACCCACCACCCAGTCATTAGATCTCCCAACAACTCCTCCCATCTCAATAACTTCTCCTGCAACCCTATCTGTCACCCTTCCTCAAAAACAAAAAGCCAATAACCAGCTAGCCCAACTCACACTGCTACAACCCACCCTACAGTGAGACATTTATTGCCTATACCTCCCACTAGTCTAGATCTTAAATCCTCCCATTGGCCTCTCACTCTATCTAGCCTCCTTTTGACACCCAGCCAGTCCACTATAGCTATCCAAAAGTCCTCCAAAACCTTGCACTCACCCAACCAATGTTCCAGCATCTGCACAAATCCCCCAGCTTGCCCTACATTATAACACTCCTCATACTCCAGTTGGCCACCAACCACCAGATACCCAGCATGGAAATTTAACATATTATTCCTCTACAGTATTTGCCACCAAACCACCCAGAACTTGAGAGATAGCCACTGCCACACCTCAGCACTCCAGGACCAGATTCCTGCCCAGTTCCACTCCTTACCAATTCTCACTGCCTGCCAACTACTTAGCCAAAGGTTCTGGCCAGGACTCCGCTGACTATAAGTGTACAACTTCCAAGCCATCAAAATTGCATAGTATCCTCAAAACTAATTTGGAAACTACATGCAAGACTACAAAACAAGAGATCATCTGGTTACACGAAATATGCCAGCAAGTATAAGAACCTACTACCAAGATACAAGAATATTAGAAGAAGTATTATAACTATAAGACTGACTCTGAACCGCTATAACTAGTTTGGTATACTATACTATTACAAAAGGAAACTGGAAGTACCAAACTCAAATTGAGACAAGAAGAACCCTATCTTATCTACCAAAAGGTTCACAAACTGCACTTATTAACTCAAGACCAAGATATACTATAACTAGACAAGACCTCATTACTTAGTAGAAGCAAAACACATTTGAACAACTTTGTTTGCTCTATCTGTATCACCTCTATTGGAGAGTGACAGATGCTTCATCTGAACTCAAGAAAGCCAACATTGTCGAAACCAATCTCAAGCCATCCACGTGATAGATATTACTACTAGAAATTGCCTCAGATTACAGAAAATATTATTTTCAAGAGGTTTGAACCCCCAGCCACAACATTGAGAGCCCTTGCTCTAGACAAGAATGGCCAGTCCTTGCAAATGCACCAGCAGACCAAAAAAAAAGAAAACCAAGACCTGTTATCCTTGTACAACCACTACCACCAAGGACAGCCTTAATCTTGCAAGAGATAGAAGTGATGACACCTTGAAGCAATGATGTCAGAAGTCAGAAAACTGCTCAGACTTTGCCAGTGATGATGTCATCAATGGTGATGTCATCGAAGACTATCCAGACAGTGCCTAAACCTATAAATAGCTTAGCAGTCATAGTATAGTTAGATTAGCCTTGTACAACGTGACTGTGAACTAACTCAGCAGTCAGATGATCTCTTGACATGTCAGATTACCCTTATACTACATGACTGCATTCTGATTCAGCAAAGTACTTAGTGCTACATCCATATCTAGTATAGTCCAGATAGCCCCTCACTAGTATAAATACCCCCTCCCCCAGACCTCAGAATCTCAGACTTGAACAGATCTGAATAATCTAAACACAACTCCTGAGCACTTTCCCACAATATCCCTTCACACAACTATTTCTAGTATAGCAATATTATGAATAGTGAATAAATCTATTTAATAACCCACAAACCACTCTTAAGTAAATCTGCTCCCCATTAGGTCTTACTCCTAACCCCATTATGAAATTTCCTAATTGGGTATTGTCTGCAGTAATATACCAATTCAACTAAGCTGGTCTTAGTTCCTTGAACTTTCTGAAATACAGAAAATCCTGAATATCTAGAACTAGTCCAAAAAAGGACTTTGGTTGAGACGTCAACTCAATCTTGAAATCAATAAGTGTAGAGGATATACTCCATATGAAATTGAGCTTGACTATAAGAAAACAGTCTTCTAGAATATCCAGAACTTCCAGAAAACCCTTCCAGAACTATGTTACGGTTACCCTAAAAAGCAACCCTCTTACAACTTAGTAGTAGCAGTTTACAATCCAATTCTGCTTCAAGACGCTTCCTCACCCCACTACAAACTCTTCTGTAAATTCCTATAAGTTGGTATAAAGCCCAACCTCTGAACTGGAATTTATTCTGAACCATCTGACAATCTGGAGAGAATTGAACCTAATATATAAGGACAATTTGACCTCCACACCTGCAACAAGTGGGACAAACTTCATTCAAAGAAAGAAGTACTCTAATTAAACCAGCAAATAGGTGAAACCCTATTCACCGAACTCCTTGCCCTACACCCAGCAAGTCAAGACAAAGAAGGTCTTATAGAAGCCTTCTTTACTCTTCTCAACAAGAGTTTTGTCAGCTCTACAAACCCGAGTGACCTAGGACAACTAGCAGCAGTCTTTTTAGCCTTAGTTCCTCACAAAGCCCAAGCCTCTGTAGCCAAGTGGCTCAACTCTACTGACTTTTACCATACCAGGACCAAGACCGCATTATACTACCAATTCTAGAACAGTAAGGCCCACCATATTCTTAAGGAAGAAGCAAGAGAAACCCTTCATCAACTACCTGATCTCGAACCTGAAGCAGGCCCTGCTACAGCCCTATCTGAATCCGAAACCAATACCAAACCAGAACTTGACTTTGATTTAAGTCCATCTGAAATTAGATATACAACTGATTCTGTCTACTTTGATGCCAAGCAAACCCAATTACATAGGGACCAAACCAAAGAGGAGGAGGAGGAGTATCTCAGTGAATTCGATCCCGGATATACCACTGAAGGAAACACATCTCCATCAGGACAGAACACACCTATACAGCAACAGACAGCTATCTATCAAACCCTTACTCCAGACCCACAACTATTACTCCAGCAACTTACACAGACCCAAAGAACCCCATCACACTCTGCACCAGTACCTCAAATAGTATCAGTAACACCACTACCAGTAGTCCAACCACCTCCAGTAAACAATATGGCAAACCAACAGATTCTAGACCTCACAGCCCAGGTAGCCATAATGGCAGCAACCATTACTGCCTTAGCCAAACAGACCCGACCTACAAAAAATCTGAGTCTACCTACCTTCAATGATACTGTACAAGAAGTCCAAAGCTTCATTAGTGTAGTTGACACCAACTTCGAAGCCAATCAATGGACCAATGAGCGAGTCACTGACCATGTTCTAACAAACAATCAAGACCACACTCTGGAACAACTCTTTGCTACTACTACAGCCTATGTCTGCCAAGTTGTTACATTCTTCTGAGGACCTACCAAAGAATAGTGGTGAACCCTTCCTGAAAAACCCCTCACATGGGACACCCGACCTGCAGTAGTTGCTCAGAATGTAGCAAATAATGCCCCAGGATATGGAGCCCATTCTGCAGCCCCTGGACTTAAACAACTCATAATTGCTCAATATCGCAGCAAAACCATGATCACTGAATCCCGAGTAAAACTCCACAATCTCAAATTCGATATACATGGCAAGGAGGAATTTGAAACCTTCTGTACAAAACTTGAGTCACTCTTGAACACTGTTGGCCTAGGATATATTGCCAATGATGAAGTATGAAATGGTACAAGAGCAGATCATTTATTCAATACTCTACCTGAATGGCTTATTAGAAAAATCTGAGAACAAGGATACCCAGTTAGTTGTGACTACTAACAATGGTACCTGGCAAGAATCAAGACTATAGTCAAGCAGATCCTAACAGCTGGACCCATTCTGCCCTGAAGACAATTCAACAACAAGAAAAAGACTTGGACCAAGAAAGAAGAACCCAAGCATGAAGCATCCTGAGCTCCCTCAACATCCACTTCGTGGATACCCAGAAATCATGAATTCACTCAGCCAAGTACCTTTAAGAAACTCACTGAAGGCGAAAGGAATGAACTTAGAAGAAGTGGAGTATGCTTTTATTGCCGAAAGACAGGACACATGGCCAGTGTCTGCCCTAACCAAAAACCCCGAACAACAATACAAGCAATTGTTACCACTCTGCACCATCTCAACAATCTGACCACCAGAACACTAGACTTTGTCAAGTTAAGACAAACTGCTAAGGCCCCAACCAAAGGAAGTCAAAAAGCAGCTGGATATGACCTGTATGCAGCCAAAGAAGCTACAGTCTCTAACCGAGAAGTTAAGCAAGTCTATACAGGAATCAGTATCCAAATTCCTGAAGAACATGTTGGAAGAATATGCTGTCACAGCAGCCTAGCATTGAAAGGACTCTCAGTAGAAGAAGGAGTCATTGATGAAGATTACACAAGCGAAATTATTATTCTCATCCGAAACCACAGTTGGACACCCTTCAAGATTCCCATTGGATTCTGTATTGCCCAGATCCTATTCGAAAAAATCGAGTCAACCCTGACAGTTAAGGAAGTCCCTGAACTACTACCTACCATCTGAGGATCCAAAGGATTTGGCTCATCAAACAAGGCCCCAGTCCAATCTACTGTGAACAAAGAAGAACAATTCTACAAGAAAATTGAAGATGGATATGTACCAAGTGGCTGATACCCCCACAGCATTGGAATGTACTCTTCCTGCATGATTGATGATTGTTTCTCTTATGTCAACAAACTGGCTCAAAGAAGAACCAATAGAAGGAAAGCTTCTACAACCAAAATCACCACCATTGGATCAGACAAACTGCTTACACTTAAAGCTTTTGTCAATCAAGCACCTGTCAAGATCATGATAGACAGTGGTGCCTCAGGCAACTTCATCAACGAAGAAACAGCCAACAGACTCAAGGTCTTCACCTCTCTGGTACAACAAACTCAAGCAGTTACCACAGCTGATGGAACCTCACATGTCATTAGCAAGGAAGTCTACAACCTACCCTTCCAAATCGATAACTATCGAGTACATGTTACCCTTCAAATTGTACCACTCCCTGACAATGAAATCATCCTTGGAACTCCATGGTTAAAATAAGAGAACCCTATGATCGATTGGGTAAACCATTCTCTGACCATCAAGAAAGGACACCACAACTTCAAACTGCAAGATGAATAGGACCCACTCAACTCTAGTGACCCTGGACCAAAAATCACCTACATCAACAAGCTACAACTTAAGAAATTAGCCAAGAAATGCTCTCTCTTTGCTATCTCCATCTGTCCATCCAAAGGAGAACCCGAGAACTCTGAAGAAGACTTTTCCAAAGTTGACAGCCATGTCAGACCACTACTCCAGAAAGTCCAAGACACATTTCTGAACTGAACCACAGAACCATCTGTACCTGTCATTATTAATGACCAAGAAGAATACAAAGTTGAACAAATCCTCAACAAACATAGCCACAAGAACCATCCAAATGGTACAACAACACCAGAATAAATTAGAAGGCCCTGACGAGGATGTCGAAAGCTAAAAAGGGGAGAGTTGTAAGTACACAACCTCTAAGTCACCAAAATTGCATGGCATCCTCAGAACTAATTTGGAAACCACATGCAAGACTACAAAACAAGAGATCATCTGGTTACACGAAATATGCCAGCAAGCATGAGAACCCACCACCAAGATACAAGAATACTAGAAGAAGTACTATAACTATAAGACTGACTCTGAACTGCTATAACTAGTTTGGTGTACTATACTATTACAAAAGGAAACTAGAAGTACCAAACTCAAATCGAGACAAGAAGAACCCTATCTTATCTACCAAAAGGTTCACGAACTATACTTATCAACTCAAGACCAAGATACACCATGATTAGACAAGACCTCATTACTTAGTGGAAGCAAAACATATTGAACAACTCTATTCGCTCTATCTGTGTCACCTCTGTTGGAGAGTGATGGATACTTCATCTGAACTCAAGAAAGCTGACATTGTCAAAACCAATCTCAAGCCATCCATGTAACAGATATTACTACTAGAAATTGTCTCAGATTATAGAAAATATCATTTCTGAGAGGTTCAAACTCTCAGCTGTGACATTGGGAGCCCTCGCCCTAGATGAGAATGGTCAGTCCTCGCAAATGTGCCAACAGACCAAAAAAAAAGAGAACCAAGACCTGTTATCCTTGTACAACCACCACCACCAAGGACAGCCTTAATCTTGCAAGAGATAGAAGTGACGATACCTTGAAGCAATGATGTCAGAAGTCAGAAAACTGCTCAGACTTTGCCAGCAATGATGTCATCAATGGTGATGTCATCGAAGACTATCCAGACAGTGCCTAAACCTATAAATAGCTTAGCAGTCATAGTATAGTTAGATTAGCTTTGTACAACATGACTGTGAACTGACTCAGCAGTCAGACGATCTCTTAACATGTCAGATTACCCTTGTACTATATGACTACATTCCGACTCAGCAAAACACTTAGTGCTACATCCATATCTAGCATAGTCCAGATAGCCCCTCACTAGTATAAATACCCCCTCCCCCAGACCTCAGAATCTCAGACTTGAACAGACCTGAATAATCCAAATACAACTCCTGAGCACTTCCCCACAATATCCCTTTACATAACTACTCCTAGTATAGCAATATCATAAATAGCAAATAAACCTATTTAATAACCCATAAACTACTCTTAAGTAAATCTGCTCCCCATTAGGTCTTACTCCTAACCCCGTCATGAAATTTCCTAATTGGGTATTGTCTGCAGTGATACACCAATTCAACTAAGCTGGTCTTAGTTCCTTGAACTTTCTGAAATATGAAAAATCCTAAACATCCAGAACTAGTCTGAAAAAGGACTTTGGTTGAGACATTAACCCGATCTTGAAATCAATAAGCATAGAGGACATACTCCATATGAAATTGATCTTGACCATAAGAAAATGGTCTTTCAGAATATCCAGAACTTCCAGAAAACTCTTCCAGAACTATGTAACAGTTACCCTAAAAAGCAACCCTCTTACACTGACACTCCACCCCATCACCAATGTCAAACTCTACCAGCAGAGTCCCCCCTAGAAGCAGATAGTTCCACTGCTACATAGCAGGGCCCCATATCACCTCCCCCTCATTACCACATCAGCATAGTCCAATCCGGTGTACTCTATCTACCACTCTCTACCAGAAGCCCTTATATTGCATCTGCTGGCTTCCATTCAGACCCACCAGAGAAAGCAAGTCACCTGAGGAACCTCGAGGGGAGACTCTCATCTCCCACACCTTCTGCATCAGCAGTACCCAACCTCCTCTCTGTAATTCAACTACCCTCTTCAACCACCACACTTGTAGACAGTAAAGACACTTAGGGAAGTCTACAAGACTTAGGCCTCCCCTAATCACTGGCTCCACTAGGGTATCCCGACTGATCTGGGACCTTCTTCCTATCCAAATCCAATCCCTAGCCAGTTTCATCAATCTCTTCACCACCCAGGCTGGAAAGTCTAAGTGATATACCATGTACCACAGCTTAGGGAACCAGTAAACATTCAAGATCGACACCCTCTCTGCCAGGGAGATGTGATGACCCCCCCAATCTCTCAGAGCCTTCTCCCAAATGGCCACTCTCCTCTCCCACTACACCCTGAGAAGGACCAACCCATACACTGAAAGAAAGATCCCAAGATACTGCACCACCTCTCCTGTGGAGACAATTGTTCCAATGATGTCCCCTCCCACTAGCCCATTTCCCAATACCATTGTCTCATATTTGTGCTAATTGAGTTTTGCCCCAGAGTGTGTCTTATACTATTCCACTGTTTTCTTAAATACCTTGATATCTGCAACTGATCCAAGTCCAACTACCATATCATCTGCAAAGACCCCTACCTTCCACACCACTCCATACATAGAGAGCCCAGTCACCTTCTGGCAGATTCTATCCATCAAAGGTTCCAGTAAAAGGGCATAAAGAATAGGTAACAGCAGGTCTCCTTGAGGTACACCTCTTCCCAGGGGAAATGCCAAACCCCTGTGACTATTACACATCAGTGCTGCCCTACTTCCCTCCAACAAACTCAACATAGAAGCTCAAAACCACAGAGGAATACCAATTCTGTCCAGAACCTTGCCCAACCATATCTGCCAAACACAGTCGTAGGCCTTCTCCTGGTCCAAAAAGACCAGTCTATCATCCAACCCATAAGCCTGGGCCCCTTCTATGATGCCATGAACCCAGGCAGTCTCATCTCTAATAAGTCTACCTCCTATAAAGCCCTGCTGCTTCTCCCCTATCACCTGTTGAGCAACCTTCTGTAGCCTTACCACAATCACCTTAGTCACTATCTTCCGGTCCATATCTAGAAGCATGATGGGCCTCCAGTTCTTCCAGTCCTCTTGCCTGCCCTTGTCCTTGTACAATAAGGCCACCAGTTCCAAGTCCTGCTCTCCGACCCACTTGCCATTCAGAAGAATATAATCACAGAGGGTAGCCATCTCTCCTAGCACTCTAGGGACCTTCACCATCATCTTCCAGAAGTCCCAAGGCAACCCATCCTCCCCTGGTGCCATCCCAAGCTTAGTTGCTGCAAGGACTCCCTAGATCTCCTCCTCTTGAACTGGCAAGATCAAGTCATCTAGTCTCTCTACCTGTGGCAGCTCCCACTCCTCCAGTGTGTCTCCAATTGTCTCTTCCTCTGCACCCCCTTCTTCCTCACTCCACAGACCCCATCATCTTTTCTTCAAAACCCCTAAGATCTGGTGTGTGTCATGCACCATATCCCCCTTGGTATCCAAGATCCCATCCCACCGATGTTGTACCCTCCTGGCTTTGAGTAGCCTAGACAAGTACCTAGTAGGTCACTCTCCCTCCTCAAGCTCCTACCACTGTAACCTGGCAGCTATTCCACATATATGAATCTCTTCCTCCTCTCTCAACACTTGTTATAGTTCTACTACCTCCAATTTCGCCCTCTCTAACCTCCAATCTTCCACCTCAACAGAAGAAAGCAGATCAGCCCATCTCATCTGCAATCTCACCAGCCTATTTGAAGCCCACTATACACACTTCCTCCTCTGTCTCCCAGCCTCCCTACCAGCTCCTCCCCAATAAATCCTAGCAGCCTCCTTCAACCTCATCTACTGGACACCTATAGACAAACCCACATGCCTCCAGATAAGAACCTTTGCCTGTATATCCTCCACCCATGAGTTCCACAACCCCTTCTCAGCCAGCAGGGAGGAGTTAAGGTACCAATGTCCAGGTCCATCTCCACTCCCCCCAAACTGCCCCTGCCCTAGCAATCTCCAGTAATCTGACCATGGGCACCACTCTATCTCCAAAGACTTCCAAACATCAGCACCCCAATATTCGGCTGTCAGTATCCAGTCAATCCTTGTATCTAATCCATTCACCCAATGTGTGTAGACCCTGGTATTGTCCCACTGTGTTCTGCCCATATCTCCTAAAGAGCTGAGATTCTCCACCTCCTCCTATGCATCTAGGCCACTACTCCTCCCACCTGTATTCCTCTCTCCATCAGTTCTATCTAGATGCATATTCTAAACCATATTAAAATCACTACCTAGAACATCAACTCCTTCCTCCAAGAGAGTACTCTCCTCCAGTAGCTCCTTAATCCATGCAATCCTCTCACCCCTAACCACAAGGCAGTAGTATGATCCAATCCTCACTGATTCCCACCAAGGTCAATGCCAATCTCCCCAGACCAAGCAATCACCCCAGCTTCTGATTCCCCCCAGGTCTCCTCTACCCTTTCTCACCAGAATCACCACTTTGCCAAACTAAGCAGCAGCCCCACCCCATTCCCTAGTCCACTCTACCCAATCATCCTCATTCTCACACCATATATTCTGTAATAAAAAGAGATCAGTCTCCAATCCCTTGAGCCAAGTAAAAATGTTCTTATGCCACCCAGAACCCCTTAATCTATTCACATTCAAAGAGAAAATGTTGGTTGTACTGTTCATAAGAAATAATGTTATATATTGATTCCATCCTCTACAAATCTGCATTTAACTCCTCCTGTACTAAGTCCAAATTATACTCAGCAACCAACTTCTTCTCTCCAGCTTCCTATGCCTCCAATCCTCCCAGAAGTTCCACCATTGCCCCATCTTCTCTCTCCTCAAAGTCCTCATGATACTCCAGACAGGTCTCCTGCCAGAGCTGTAGACCATGATGCTCTGCCCAACAGTAGACAGCCCGCTCACTAGCAACAACTGCCAGCTCCTCCCTTCTCACCTTATCAACCTCATATCTCTCCTTCTCTAAGAAAATTGCAAGAATCTCCATCTTCAGCACCTCCACCACATTATCTCCATGCAGAATCCATGCTCAGTACTCCTCAGGTATTACCTGTAGGTCTACTTCTTCCAACTCCTCAGCTGCAAGGTTATCCATCACCTTGCTCATCCACAGCAAGTTCCCCACCTCCTTCCCTCTCAGAGTCCCTGGTCACCCTGTATCCAATATTGTTGTATCTACTCCTACACTGGCAGCCTCATCCCACTTCTTCTCTGGGATATCCACCAGCTCGTCCTTACCAACCACCACCACCTATCCCCCTTTCACCACATCAGGGACCCCAAAGTATACCTGCTGGGCCCCTTTCATCATCACATCTTCCACAGCCCCTCTCTTTACCACTGGGCCCCTCCTGATAAGAGGGGGGGGGGTGGCATCCAACTCCTGCTCCCAGACTTCAAATGTACTATCTGTATAGGGGTCCTTGTTCAGCACCTTCTCAGTCCCTTCCAAGACTGCTACTCCCTCACCTCCTCCTTTACTAGCCCAGACACTGGCTTCAACACCCCCAGCCTCCTCAGCTCTATCTACCTTCTTTGTAGCCCCTCTGCTCATACTTGCCAACAGCTCTCTCTGCCTCATGTGCCCCTGGGCCTGCTCTCACTTTTTTTTTT
>RBNI01006132.1:0-11705 GCA_003990745.1 Jimgerdemannia flammicorona
AGACAACATTGGAGGCAAGGTGATATTGAAGGTAAGGCAATATTGGAGCTGAGGCATGTTGGAGCCAAGGCAACATTGGAGTCAAGGCAATATTGGAGCTGAGGCAACGTTGGAGGTGAGGCAATGTTGGAGGCAAGGCAACATTGGAGCTAAGGCAACATTGGAGCTGAGGTAATGTTAGAGCCAAGGCAATATTGGAGCTGAGGCAATGTTGGAGCTGAGACAATATTGGAGCTGAGGCAATGTTAGAGCTAAGGCATTGGAGGCAAGGGAACATTGGAGGCAAGGCAACGTTGGAGCCAAGGCAATACCTTGTCTTGAACCCTTGCTTTAGGTTTGGAATTTCTTTTTTTTTTTTTTTTTGAAGGGGGGAGCCTCGCTCTGATACTCTTTTCTTCTAACACCTGCTCATTTTCCTCAAACATCTCACCTCCAATGTTAGAGGCGAGGCAACATTAGAGCTGAGGACATTGGAGGCGAGGCGATGTTAGAGCCAAGGTACATTGGAGCTGAGGCAACATTGGAGCTGAGGCAATGTTGGAGTAATTTTTTTTTTTTTTTTTTTTGGAGGGGGGAGCCTCGCTCTGATGCTCTTTTCTTCCAACACCTGCCTATTTTCCTCCAACAACATTGCCTCGCCTCCAATTCCTCACCTCCAATGTTGCCTCACCTCCAACATTGCCTCACCTCCAACATTGCCTCGCCTCCAACATTGCCTCACCTGTGTGTGACTGGCTTGAGCAGTGGCTTCGGCAGCTTGAAACTGGCTTATAATTCATTATGTTTTAAAAGCCAGAAATTCGAGATTTGGCATGTTTGATGTTATTGCTTATAACCTGGCGAAATGATGTCCAATTTTGACGTACTTGGACTTGTTGGAATTCCACGATTTAGCGCTTCCCAACAAGCCTAAGTACATTAAAATTGGATGCCATTTCGTCAAGATATTAGCAAAAACGTAAAACACATCAAATCTGGAGCGGAACAGGTCACGATCTATGGACGTTTTGTCAATTTTCTCCGCGAATACTCATCCAAATTCAACGAAACCTATATTTCCAGAAAGCCCTTAATCAGGCGAATCCAGAACACTTAGTTAAGTTGAATTTGGATGAATATTCATGGAGAAAATCGATAAAACATCCACAGATCATAGTTTCCATCAACCAGTGTGGGCAGCAGAATACCCACATGCAGCAGAATACCCCCTCTACATTAATTTAAACCCTCGCCTCGAATGCCTCATCTCCAGTCGTTCTGAAGCCTCAGCTCACTCCAATGCTCTTTTCCAACACCCACCTCCAATGTCGCCTTGCCTCCAATACCTCACCTCCAATGTCGCCTCACCTGGCCTCCAATGTTGCCTCCAACACCTCACCAATTTCCCCTAACTTGGCAAAGGGACCTCGAAGGGGGACTCAGTGAAGGGGGACTCACTGAATATTAGTTCTTAATCAGGTGAACATAGTACACTTTGTTTATTAAATTTAGATAAATAATTATAACAAATTGGTGTTTTTGTCAGACTGGTTAAGTTACAATTTTTTGAGAGACACGACAATGTGAATGATATTTTTTAACAGCACTTCAAGCTGCTCAAACTGCTCATCACCTCCAATATTGCCTTGTCTCCAATGTCACCTTGTCTCCAAAATCACCTCACTGCCAATGTCTTGTCTTAGACCAATGCTCCTTTCCAATACTAAATTCTATTAATTATATTCTTATAGGACATTTTTCAAACATAAAAGAATAATTAGAAAAATAAGAAATTATCTTTAATACATTCACACTGCATATACCATTCTCTTAATATAATATAATAATTTGCAAATTCTGTTATAAAAATTGAGGTTTTTTTAAAGGATTATAATTTTAATGACTATTGTAAGAATATGTATGGCTTCAGAATGGGTGATGAGGCAAGGCTCCCCCCTCTATAGAGCATCAATAAAAAGAAATTCCAAACCTACAGCAAGTGTATTGGTGGTGAGGCAATGTTGGTGGTGAGGTAATGTTAGAGGTGAGAGGCAAGACGATATTGGAGGTGATGTTGGAGGCAAGGTACACTAAAATGGACAGGTGTTGGAAAAGAGCATTGGAGTGAGCTGAGGCTTCAGAACGGGTGATGAGGTGAGGTTCTCCCCTCCATAGAGTGTCAACAAAAAGAAATTTCAAATCTAGAGCAAGGGCCTAAAATAAGGCATTGGTGGTGAGGCAACATTGGTGGTGAGGTGACATTGGTGGTGAGGCGACATTGGTGGCAAGGTGACATTGGTGGCAAGGTGATGTTGGAGGTATACTAAAGTAGACAGGTGTTGGAAAAGAGCATCAGAGTGAGCTGAGGCTTCAGAATGAGTGATGAGGCAAGACTCCCCCCTCTATAGAGCACCAACAAAAAGAAATACCAAACCTAGAGCAAAGGCCCAAGACAAGGCATTGGTGGCAAGGTGATATTGATGATGAGGTGACATTGGAGGTGAGGTATACTAAAATGGACAAGTGTTGAAAAAAAGCATTGGAGTGAGCTGAGGCTTCAGAACAGGTGACGAGATGAGGCTCCCCCCTCCATAGAATGCCAACAAAAAGAAATTCCAAACCTAGAGCAAGGGCCCAAGATAAGGCATTGGTGGTGAGGCAATATTGAAGATATACTAAAGTGGACAGGTTAAGACACCAGAATTTGTACAACCATAAGAACTTCATTTACAAATACTGGGTTCAATTACTGGACAAAAAACCAAACTTCAATATTTTTCTGACACCTAATGACAGTCTTACCTCCAACTACCTCCAACATTGCCTCTAACATCAACATTACCTAGATTTGGAATTTCTTTTTGTTGGCACTCTGGAGCCTCACCTTGTCACCCATTCTAAAGCCTCAGCTCACTCTGATGCTCTTTTCTAACACCTGTCTATATTAGTATACCTCACCTCCAATATCACCTCCAACATTACCTTGCCACCAATGTTACCTTACTGCCAACGCCTTGTCTTGGGCCCTTGCTCTAGGTTTGGAATTTCTTGTTGGTGCTCTATGGGGGGAGCCTCACCTTGTCACCCATTCTGAAGCCTCAGCTCACTCCAATGCTCTTTTCCAACACCTGTCCATTTTAGTGTACCTTGTCTCCAACATTACCTCCAACATCACCTCACCACTAACATCACCTTACCACCAATACCTTGTCTTGTGCTCTTGCTCTAGGTTTGGAATGTCTTTTTGTTGGCACTTGGGAGCCTTGCCTCGTCACCTATTCTGAAGCCTCAACTTACTCTAATACTCTTTTCCAACACCTGTCCATTTTAGTGTACCTCACCTCCCATTGCCTCCAATGTCACCTCACCATCAACATCGCCTTACTGCCAACACCTTATCTTGGGCCTTTGCTCTAGGTTTTGAATTTCTTTTTGTTGATACTCTATAGAGGGGGGAGCCTCGACATATGGAGAGAGCCTCACCTCATCACCTGTTCTGAAGCCTCAGCTCACTCCAATGCTCTTTTCCAACACCTGTTCATTTTAGTATACCTTGTCTCCAACATTGCCTCCAACATTGCCTCACTGCCAACGTCACCTCACTGCCAATGCCTTGTCTTGGGCCTTTGCTCTATGTTTGGAATTTCTTTTTATTAGTGCTCTATGAAGGGGAGAGCTTCGCCCTATAGAGGGGGGAGCCTCACCTTGTTATCCGTTCTGAAGCCTCAGCTCACTCTGATGCTCTTTTCCAACACCTGTCTATATTAGTGTGCCTCACCTCTAACATCACCTCCAACCATCTCACTGCCAATGTTCTGCCAACACCTTGTCTTGGGCCCTTGCTCTAGGTTTGGAATTTCTTGTTGATGTTCTATGGAGGGGGGAGCCTCACCTCATTACCCATTCTGAAGTCTCAGCTCACTCTGATGCTCTTTTCCAACACCCATTCCCAATTTGGAAAATCATGCTGATAAAACCAGGAATTAGGAAATATCATTTGAACAATAGACTATCAATAGCAGTCCCACATAGATCTCAAAACTGGGAATAGGAAGTGAAATAGGATAACCACATTCAGCAAGACAACCACTCAACCATCTCATCTTTTAAAATGACAAAATTAGCTAAACAAAGACAATATCTGAAAGTTATAAGAAGATATTAGAAAAGACAGAAACTTCTTGATACAATAATTAAACTTAGAAAAAATACAGGTAACTATTATTATATATAAATATTAATAATTATATTTATAATAATAATATAAATGAGAATTTAGATAAAGATGAAGAAGAAGATAATGAGAATGAAGATGAGAATGAGAATGAGAATAAGAATGAGAATGAGAATGAGAATGAGAATGAGAATGAAGATGAGAATAAAGATGAAGAAGATGAAGAAGATGAAGAAGATGAAGAAGAGAAAGATGAGAAAACTAATAATAGAGATTGGAAAACTCATATTATTATACTAAAAAATTATATGATAGAATTTAGAGAATTTATCTCTGAATTCTATCATACAATATCATCATATATCACAATATATAATGTTTAGAAACAATAATAAAAGCTCTTCTGAAGCCAGTCTTCTAGTTATAGAAAGTATTGATAAAGGTTCTTACTATGCAAAGCAATTAAGAAGATGGACACAGGACTAGATTAAAAAGAAAAAACTTCCTACTTCTCAACAAGAAAAACATACTAAAAGAAAAAGTCTTTTTAAAAACAAAACCATTCAACTTACAATTAAACTTATTTAAATAATAATAAGTTTACTGCTACTCCTAGATCTCTTAAAAAATATTTAAAAGAAGACATTTTTCCAACACTCAATATATCAGCAAAACTTCATAAAGATACTGTAAGAAGATGGATGATAAATATGGACTATACTTATAGTAGACATAAAAAAGATCTCTATGTTGATGGTAATGAAAGAGATGATGTTAAAGTATATTATAAACAATTTTTAAAACAGATAGCTGAATGGAAACTACTTATGATTCAATATGATAAAAAGCTTCAATCATTATCAAGTAATATTTCTTTTGGACAGCAACATATCTTAGTCACTCATGATGAATCTACTTTTAATGTCAATAATGATCTCAACTATGGATAGAGATCAAAAGGAGAATTTCCTTTAAAAAAAAAAAGTAAAGGCTCTGGTATAATGATTAGTAAATTTCTTCTGGATACTGTTGGACATCTGGCTATATCTAAAGAATAATATAAAAAGATAAAAAGATCAAAATTTCCAAGAGAAGTATATTCTCAACTTGAAATTGGCAAAGCTCATCAAGGATATTGGACAGAAAAAGATCTGATAAATCAGATATATATATATTTAAATTAAATCTATTTTATTTATTTATTTATTAATTTATTTATTTATTTATTTTAGATTAAAACAAAAGCAATCCCAATATTTGAAGCTCTTCATCCTAATTGTATAGCAGTATTTGCATTTGATCATAGTCAAGAGCATTCAATGTATTGTGACAAACTAAAACATACCACCTGAATTATATCTTAACCAGATGCTGCAAGCAATTAGCCAAGATGACATGAATATACAGCATAGTAACCAGCAACCATTGCTGCAGAAAACTGTATAAATAGCCAGACATACCAGAAAGGGTCTGTTTACCTGTACAGACTCTGTATACTATACAGACTCTGTACACTGTACAGGTCCTGTACACCATACAGACTCTGTACACCTGCCATAAGTAGCAGATCTATAGTTAGCCATATAGTAACCAGATAACAACCAACTTGTATAAATTACCCCAGAGACAAGAGTGAATAAATCTCAGTCTGAAATACAAATACCAAAGAAGCCTCTAAAGATTGAGCATTGGTCCCCTTTCCACTCTGGTCCACTTTCTGATACAAAGCTTGAAGATTTGCTGCCAAGTTCATGGAAGAACTTCACTGCCTTTGGAACTATTGGTTCACTTGCCAGATAAGCCTGAAGATTTGCCGCCCAAGTTCAAGAAAGAACTTTGCCACCTTTTGAGTTATTTGCCATATTCCCAGAGAGCCTGCCCTTCTTGCCACAAGCCAGTCCCTTGATGCAACTTCGCAGTAATCCGTTTGCACAAACAAAGCCAGTCTAGACGTAACTTGCCAAGAACCTGAGTTATTTCCCAGAAGCCGTCAATTCAGGAAGAATCTGCACTATCCGAGTTATCCACGTCATCCGCCGTTTTCAGGTTATCTACTGTATTCCCAGTTGAAGCCGCCGATTCAGAAGAATCCATGCCATTGTATTCCCAGAAGAGCTGCTGATTCAGGAAGGATCTGTGATGTCTAAGTTATCTGAGTTACTGAATTATCCACTGCCAAGTTATTCATTGTTCCCAGTGAGCCTGGTACAGAAGAAACTGTGCCAGTATAACTCCCAGTGAGCCAAATCGAGGTATCTACTAGAAATCGCATACTTTTGGAGATTGTCATACTACACAGAGATTGCCCACTACCGAAGAAGGAGAACTACTAAATTGCCAGACTGTCATATACAGAGATCATCATGCTACACAAATCGTGACATTTCTAGTTGACCTGAATAAGGAACCCACTCACGCTATACACAAAAATTCTACCAATTCCCAGTTGACCCGAATAAGGAACCTGCTCACGCTACACACAAATTGACTGCCACCTAAGAAGGAAACTGCTCAGACAGAACCGCTGCTATACCCAGTGAACCATCTCAATTAGGAAATTGACACACATATCACTCGCAGATATCCAGCTTTGACTATTATACCACTAAACACCAAGGACCTCAGGAATCTTAGAACATTTTGTTGCTTTTTGACAAAGTAACTGGGAGCTCAAGCCAAACTACATCAACCCCCAACCTTGTAATTTACCTCCATTGAGCTGACACATTACATTTGGAGGCTCAACTGGGAAGATTTCAAATTGACATGACTTTTCAGCTCACAGGAACCCACAGTCAAACTGGATACATTTGATACAACACCAACCTCTGCCACTACAGGAGAACCAGTCATCACTAGCATTTGGACAGGAAGAGAAGTAATCACATCAAGACTTGCCAACTACCCAGCATCAGAAGGATCCCAACCAGAAGCAGGAGGCAGTACAGCCTGAAATCCCCAACCAGAAGCAGGAGGCAGTACAGCCTGAAATCCCCAACCAGAAGCAGGAGGCAGTACAGCCTGAAATCCCCAACCAGATCAACCAGACAATATAGGCAGCCCTGCTAGAGATTTCGGAGAACTTGCACAAGAACTAGAAGATCTTATCATATGAACCCAAGACCTTACAGCCAGACACCCCACACCAATCCCACCAATCTCACCAATAGAACCTTTATCACAACTTCTTGCAGAGTCAGAAATAGCTCCTACAAGAATACCTAGGCCTATTCTGCCTCGTCCAAGATCCCAAACACCATCCTCAGAATATCCAAGCACCCCCATCTCTAGTGACAGTTCAGAAAGTGAATCAGAATCAGAATCCAAACTTGAACCAGAATCAGAAGAAAGTGATGACGAAATGGCCACCTTATTGCCAACCTTTGCAGGATACTTGGAGGAAGACCCCAGAGAATTCCTTGATGGAATTGAAGGAATTACAGCCTTGAGAAACCTCTCAGATGAAAGAAAAATTGTCATCTACAAAGCTCAGCTCAGAGAACCAGCCAGAGGAATTTTCCATCGAACAGCAAACAACTTAGATTCAGAACTAGAAAGACAGATACAAGCAGCAATATCTGATGAGCTAGAATATGAGACCATGGTTCACTGACTCATCGAAAAGTATGCGAGAAATGAAATCTGCCACAAGGCTCAAGAATCTATCATGGGAATGAAGATGAATCTTGGAGAGTCACCCAGAACCTTCTTTACAAGAATCCAGAAGAGAATGCATGCTGCTGGGTTCAATGCCACCAATCAGGACATCATTGGTCCGATGACCTTCATGAATGGAATTCTCCCCAAACATTGCCCAGCATGTTCACACCCTGGGTAGCAGAAGGTCTGAAGAGCAAGTAGATGCAGCCCAAGGATTCTTTGACATCAGACAAGGAACTACTTGGAGTGATCATGATAGGAAAGAAGATAAAGAAGACATTCTGGTCAAAGCCCTACAAGGAGTCCTTCAAGGGGACTGGGAGGCGACGTATGATTTTTGGATGGCTGAGGAAACTGGAGGTGGATCTCTTCTTACTTCAATATGTATGGTGTGAGGGTAAGGAAGATAGTTTGGAATGGACAAGAGAGTGGGGTGGGGGGGCAGTTTGGCAGGGCAAAGTGGGAATCCTGGTTAGAAAGGAGAAAGGGGACATTGTGGACACTGGACATTGGGGTAGTAGATTAGTGTGGGGGACATGGTGGAGGCCTGGATGGAACTCAATTGTGGTGGGATCTTGTTATTGCCCAGCTGAGAGGGAGACTAGAGTGGTGTAGATTGGCAATCTGCGGGATTCTGGGTGTTTGGTTGAGGCTGGGGTGGATTGTCTGGGGGGCGATTTTAATATGGTATGGGAGAGTAGGCTGGACAGAACTGATGGGGGATGGGGTGTGGCTGGAAGGAGTGGGGGATTGGAGGACTGAGAAGAGGTGGAAAGACTCAGCTCACTGGTGGATGCCATGCAACTGCAGGATGGGGACTGATGTCTCTACACTCACTAGATGGGTGGACTTGGTATGAGGATTGATTGGGTTCTGACTGCTGAGTGTTGGGGTAATGCAGTTTGGGAGATGATGGAGGTTGAGTGGTGCCCTTGGTCAGATCACTGGGGTATTCAGGGAGGAGGGAGGTTTGGAGGGAGTGGAGAGGGGCCAGGATATTGGCATCTGAACTCTTCGTTGTTGGATGAGATGGACCTGTGGAATAAGTGAGTAGTGGTGGTATGATCCAAGGTTCATGATTGGAGGAGAGCTGGGATGAGGATTGGAGACAGGTGGCGTAGACTGAAATCCAAAGCTCAGCAGTACTGGGGGGAAGTGGGGAAGGAGCGAGGTGCTCAGCGGAAGTGACAAGTCCGATGGGCATCTAGGAGACTAGAAAGACTTCTGCTGAATTGGGCTGGTCTACTGGAGGAGGGGGAGGTTTTGGACTGGAAGGCTAAGCAGGCTAAGCTGGAAGTGGTGGAGCTGCAGGATTTTTTGAGGAAGGAGGAAGTAGTGCAGGCTCAGGCCTTGGCGGCAAGGCTACAGTGGCAGGGATTGGAGGAAGGAGAAAGGCCCACAAGGTTTTTATCCTGTCTCCTTCTTGCTAGGGGGGTAAGGCACCGGTGGGAAGGAGTCCTGAATGATGAGGGGGAAATGGTATTGGGCATGCAGGGGATTCTGGGCCAGCTGAGCGTCCGCTGGAGTAACCTATGGAGTGAAGAGGAAGGAGGAGAGGTGGCACAGGACATTGAGTGACATCTGGAAGAGTGGCACCCAAATCCTGTCACAGGGTTGGGGGATCTTGGCCAACCAGTTTTGGGAGAGGAGATTCTTCGGGTACTGGCAACAACATCCCTGAGAACAGCGCCTGGGGAGGATGGCTTGCCTTGGGACTTTTGGAAACATATGACATCCGTCGAGGAGGCACTGGAAGAGATGTCATTGATGTGTAATGTGGTCATCAGTACTGGGGAGTAGATTGGAGGGCAGCAGTTGGGGCTGGTGTCCCTGCTGTACAAAGACAAAGGGCAGAAGGAGAACTGGAAAAACTGGAGGCCAATTATGCTGCTGGATATGGACTGCAAACTGGTCACCAAAATTCTGGTGGCGAGGCTCCAGGGTGTGGCACAACAAGTGCTCGGAATGGAACAACGAGGCTTTGTAGGGGGCCGACTGATCCGGGATGGCACAGCATGGGTTCATGGTGTCATTGAGGGTACTAGGGCTGCAGGGGTGGATGGCCACTTAGTGTTCCTGGACCAGGAGAAGGCCTATGATAGGGTCTGGAGGGTATGGTTAGAGAAGATACTGGAGCACATTGGGGTGCCAGTGGTCATTTGTCGGTCACTTATTGGATTGTTGGAAGAGAGTAGAGCTGCAATTCTGGCAAATGGACACAGAGGGGCTTCTTTTCCATTGGGGAGGGGGGTGCCTCAGGGTGATCCGTTGTCGCCTATCCTTTATGCCTTCGCCCTGGAGCCATTGTTGAATAGGATCTGGTGCAAGATTGGTGGCCTGAATATCTTGAGTGTCAATTGGAAGGTGGGGGCCTTCACAGATGACATGGTGGTTGGGTTGGGCTCAGTGGCCAATGTGGATATGCTCAAGGAGACAGTTGAGTGGTACGAGAGGTGTTCTGGGGCAAAACTCAACTGGCACAAGTGTGAGACAATGGTCCTTGGGGAGAGAGTTGTAGGGGGAGACGTCATTGGAACAATTGTCCTGGCTGGAGGAATGGTACAGTACTTGGGTATATATTTCTCAGTGTATGGCTCCTTACTTCCCAAGGAGTGGTAGGAGCATAAGCTGGTAGAGTGGGGGAAAGTACTGATGAGTTGGGGTGGTAGATAGGTGTCACTGGCAGGAAGGGTAACTGTTCTGAATGTGTATTGGATGCCGAAACTTTGGTACCTGGGCTACCATTTGGACTTCCCTAAGTGGGTGGTTAAACAGCTGCTCAAGATGGCCTGCTCTTGGCTCTGGGCTGGATACCAGAGTCAGATTGGTTGGGAGGTACTAGCACTTCCGGTGGATCGAGGAGGACTTGGCCTGGTGGACTTTCCCAAGAGGCTACTCTGCTTGAGGGCATGGTGGATGAAGAGAGCCAGTGATCTGCGAGGAGGTGAATGGGTGCCCCTTATGCAGCACTTGTGGGAGGCAAGGGTGTCACCGAGGGGTGGCTCAGGGGATCTACTATCCTTGGTGGCCTTGGATGGTAGCCAGAGGATGCGATACAAAGGATTCTGGTGGGGAGTGGTTGATGGGGCCCATCACATTGAGATCTGTTGGCAAGGTACTGAAGGGGATGAGGACTGGGGACCGGCGATGTGGAGGTGGGACAGGCTCTTGTTGGGAGGGAATCTGGTCGAGGACTTCCACTTAGGGGAGGGCATGGAGTGCCTTAGAGGTCTGGGGCAGGACCTCTGGCCGGAGACCTGGCAGGGGGCTGGGATCAGGGAGAGGTGGGACTGAGCAGACATCTGGTCATAGATCAAGGTGGTGTCAAGGTGGCTCCTGCCAAAATTCTGGGTAGCATGGTGGAGACTGTTGTGTCGAAATGTGATGCTAAACTTTAGGGCTGGCCATCTGGTGGATGGAGGAGTCTTTGAGTGTGAGGAGTGTTTTAATGTAGGGCAGGAGGGAGGGGTGGTGCAGACACCTGAACATTGGTTGGGGGAGTGCGAGAGTATGGAGAAATTTTGGAAGGTAGTTGGGGAGAGGTTGGGAGTGTCAGCGCCTAACCCTGAGGTGGGTGGGCGGTGGGCAGCACTGCAGTTAAGGCTGGTGGGTGGGGTGGGGAATGAGTGGCTAACAGTTGGTTAGGCCATTGCAATCTGGGTAGGGCTCGCAGAACACTGGCAGAGCATCTTTGAGGGGGGCCCCAGGGGGACTGTGCAAATGAGGGTAGTGAGATGGGAGGAGTTGATGCTAGAGCTCTTCAAGGCATGGTGGATTGGTTGGGGCTCCAAGGGGGGGGGACATAAGGGACTAGTAAGGAGGATTGTAGAGAAAAGTGGTGGGAGAGTGGTGGTGAGGGCAGATGGGGTGTCGTTGGCAGGTACTATGGAGG
>RBNI01006133.1:0-11703 GCA_003990745.1 Jimgerdemannia flammicorona
ACCGTACCATACAAATACAAACCTCATTCGTTCTGCGGGCAAACAGCGACATTTTCACCATGCTCTTCCACCACCAACAATACATGCCCCACGGCTTTAATACGAACTTTTACCTTCCTTCCCGCAAATCCATATCGCGCCACAACGCATCACACTCCCAACCACTATCCTCTTACCCACAACACCAGCAAATAATAGCGCAACAGCAGCAGCTACAACAACAGCACCACCACCAACAGCTACCACAACCGACGTATCCGGATCTCACTACCTACCCGTCCAATGAATCTTCCAGTCACACCACAAACAGTGATCACTACCCATACGAAACCATCACAGGACATTACTCATCGCGCCTCTCCCAACAGCAGCCGAGAGAGCCCCTCCTCTCCCCCCCTACTGACGACGAGCTTTCCGTGATCCGCTCCGTCGGCAAGCTCAGTTTCACCGATGCTGAAGACGACCACGACGCGAGATATACAACGGCCTCAGCACCGACCGACGCTGCGCCACAGCAGCCTGACTATCACCATTCTGTCCCTGCGTCGCTCACCCAGCGAGCGCCAACCTTCTCGATCTCGTACACAACCTCTTCAGCGCCGTACCACCATAATAACAGTCACATACTCAGCGCCGAAATGGGTACCTGGAAGGAACGCAAGGACCCCTTCTCGACCAAGGGACCAACGTCGACGCTCGTCGATTTCGAATGCATCTCCCCTCCCCCACCGCCGAAGCGCCTCTTCTTCGGCCGACGCGACGCAGATCGCGACGTCGACCGCTTGGACGACAGCTCGAGGGCGGACCGCGATTCGACCGACGACGGCGGACGCAGTTTGCTAACGAGCTATCAGACCGAGCACGTGCAGTACCGCGGCGTGGGTGGGGGTCAAGCGCGCGAGGAGAGAACGGCGAAGAGGACTGCGGGTGGGGAGACAAGAGCAGAGATGAAACAGGTGATCCGGCCGGCGGCGGTGAGGACCGTGTACGACCAGGGCCTCGCGGTGCGGGAACAACAGCAGCAGCAACAGCAGCAAAGAGTGGGAGTGACGGTCGGCGGGTCGTCGACATCGATCGCGAGGAACTCCAAGATTCAGGTGGATGAGCTTCCCAACTTTCAGCTATCAGTCTCATCGCCAAATTCTTTTAGCACGACGCACAATCACGCAGACTTTTTCGCCCACGACGCCCTGTCATCGTATGACCCGGTGTCCTACCCCTCCATCACTCAATATGGTCAGTACTACGCCCAACACCATCCGGCTCAGCAGCCATCGGCACACCTCCCGCCCATGATGGTGCCACCGACATCGCCAAACACGCTCAGCTATTACTTTGGCGGACACAATCGCGGAGGGTGGGTCGGCGCGTACGGCGGGGCCGCACAGAAGCGATACCCCTCAGCACACGTCGAAGTCGAATACCATGCGGCCGGTAACGCCGTCAACATGTCGGGAGACCCTTTCGTGGGCGTGCAGCAGCTGCCGGCCGCCGCGCAGTTCCTCCAGCAGCAGCAACAGCAGCAACAGCAACAGCAACAGCAACAGCAACAGCAACAGCAACAGCAACAGCATCAGCAACAGCAACAGCAACAGCATCAGCAACAGCAACAGCAACAGCAACAGCAACAGCAACAGCAACAGCATCAGCATCAGCAACAGCATCAACAACAGCAACAGCAACAGCAACAGCAGCAGCAGCAGCAGCAGCAGCAGTCGATGCAGGACGAGACATTGATCATGATGGCCGCACCGGAGGGCGCGCGGATCGTGTTACCGGCGATCCAGTCGTATGCATATTTGCAGCAGCAGCAGCATTTACAGCAGAGGCCGGTGACGATGTTGCAGCAGGTCGGGACGGGACCATCACAGCAGCAGCAGCAGCACGCAGATTTTGCGTACTATAACAACCTTGCTGTTGCGGCGCTGACTGGAGCAGGGTTAGGACATATGCAGCAGGCGGATTTGGCGGGAGCGCAGCAGTTGGTGGTGGGGAACTACGATCTCAGCGTACTCTTACAGCAGCAACAACAAATTCAGCAGCAACAGCAACAACAGCAACAGCAACAACAACAGCAACAACAACAGCAGCAACAGCAGCAACAGCAGCAGCAGCAGCAGCAGCAACAGCAGCAACAGCAACAGCAGCAGCAGCAGCAGCAGCAACAGCAGCAACAGCAGCAACAGCAACAGCAGCAGCATCAGCAGCAGCAGCAGCAGCAGCAGCATCAGCAGCAGCAGCAGCAGCAGCATCAACAGCAGCAGGCCGTGGCGTTCGGCGTGCTCGCCTCAACGAACTTCCTCACTAACTCGTCGTACGCGCTTCCCGCGACTTCCCTCGTCCTCGGTACGAACGCCGCCTCCGCCACGACCCTCTCCACGGCGCAACAGCAGGACCCGCTCTCCCGCGACCACCTCCTATCTTACGCGCACATCCTCTACTCATCAAATCCACACGCACCGGCGCTCCTCCCGCTACTCCATCAGCTGCACGCCGGGCACCCATCCCATCTTCCGACACTGCTCCTACTCGCCTGCGTCTACTACACGCAAGGCCACCACGCGCTCTCGCTACACTACAATCAACTTATCCTGCAGATCGACCCGGCCTATGTCGAAGCTATGAGCAATATCGGCACCACGCTGCGTAGCATGGGCCGCGCGCAGGAGGCCGAGAAATGGTGGTACCACGCCGTTGGGATCCGGCCAGGCTACTGGGACGCCGTCGAGAACCTCGTGGGCGTGCTGTGCTGCTCACAGGCCCCCGCGGGCGAGTCCGCGACCGTCGAGGACGGGAAGGACAGTGAGATCCATGAGGTCGGCCGGAAGGAGGTCGGGAAGTCGGGCGTTGTGCTACCGAGGTATAAGGAGGCACTGGAGGTGTGCGAGTTTGTCGAGCAACATGTCGTACGTACGGTTGGTGTCGCAGGCGGAGAGGACGATGCCGTCGCGCCCGCAAGGACCCCGCCCGGATTGCCTCCGCATCAGACGCCGAGGTTGCAAAACTTGTTTTACGCGAAAGGGAACTTGAAGTATGCGTTGGGGGATGCGGCAGGGGCGAGGAGAGAGTATGAGAAGAGCGTCGAGGTCGTATTGGGCGGTCGGAGTTTGCTCGAGGTGGTGAATATGGCAGTTAGGATTACGACGGCAACGCAACAGCCAGGGCAGGGCGGAAAGCCTTTAGATGCGAACCAGTTACCGCTACTGCTTTTGCAGCCCGAACAGGCGGTGCGGATCGCCGAGATGCTCTTCCCGGAAACAGGAGGCATATTACCCGGTTTGGTCGGGCTGGCGCACCTACCGACCGCGCAGGGTAATAATACCGCCGTGACATCCTCTGCGAACGGAAATAGTGGAAGTGGAGGAGCGGGAACGGTGCTGCAGCAGGCGAATCATACAACATCGACGATTTTGTTGACACTCGCTAAGCTATTTCAGGATATGATGGCATCCTCTTCCAGTTCGACGCAGCCGCCCACGCTAGCGATGCTCCTTCCGCTCTACTACCTCAGCCTCTCGCTGCACCCGTCCCCATCGACATGCAACAATCTTGGCATCCTCCTCTCAACCATCCCGGCACCGACCGCTGCCAGCGCCGCGCAGATCCCAAGCGCGACGTCAGCTCAGCCTTTGACAGGCTCGTCGCTCGCGTTCGCTTACTACACATACGGGTTGCAGCTGGACCCGCGCCACCCGCATCTGTACACTAACCTCGGATCGTTACTCAAGGATTCGGGCAGGCTCGCGGATGCCGTTTGTATGTACGAGAAGGCAGTGGAGTGCAACCCGCGGTTCGACGTCGCGCTGGCGAATCTCGGAAATGCCGTCAAGGACATGGGTCGCGTGCAGGACTCCGTGCAATGGTACCTGAGGGCCGTCGAGGTCAACCCTGGGTTTGGCGAGGCGGTGTGCGGGCTCGTGAATGCGCTCGGGGGTGTGTGCAATTGGAGGGGTAGAGGCGGCGTTGGGATGGAGCCCGTTGTGGACGCGTATGGACGGTTCGGAAACGCCGGAACAGATCCCACGCTGAAGAGCGGATGGATGGGAAGGGTAGTGGAGATTGTAGAGAAACAGCTGGACGAGGGAATGGTGTGGGGGGCTGGTGCGTTGAAGGGCTTGGAGGTCGCGAGCGGGAGGACGGTCGAGGAAAGGTTGTTTGGTATCGCGTGCGCGGTCGTTAGAGCGGCGGCGGCAGAAGAGGGACAGAGCGGCGAGGCGGCGGTTGCGATTTGGAAGCGGAGGTTGGCAAGGTGTGGTTCAACGGTGGGGTCGGATGGAAAGAAGAGGAAGAAGAATGAGGGTTCTTGGGTCATCAGGTTTGTGGAGAGGATGATAAGGAGGATGCAGAGGAGGTGGTATGTGGATACATATGGCGTGGAATATCGTCGGCGGAATTCGATTGCCTACCAGCCTCCGATACAGATCACAAGGGAGGTGTTGGAAAAATATCAGCGCCCTTTGCTGCCCGCTGGATTGCCCACGCCGACGGTGCCAACGGTGCTGCCGTTCCACACGTTTACGTACCCGCTGAACGCGCGGCAGATCCGTCTGATCTCGCACCGCAACGCCCTCCGCATTTCACACTCGACTCTGAGCTCATCGTGGCTCCCATCACACGTGTACCCGCCTCCACCGCCGCCGAACCCTCGCCTCAAGATCGGTTACGTCTCGTCAGACTTCAACAACCACCCGCTCTCGCACTTGATGCAGTCGGTGTTTGGGTTCCACGACCGCCAGCGTTACGAGGTCTTTTGCTACGCGACCACGCCCTCGGACTCGTCCCCTTACCGTACCAAGATCGAGCGCGAGTCGGAACACTTCCTCGAGGTCTCGGCATGGTCGACGCAGGCGATCGTCGAGCAGATTGTCGCTGACGGCATCCACGTCCTCGTCAACCTCAACGGCTATACCAAGGGCGCCCGCAATGAAGTCTTTGCTGCCCGCCCTACCCCCGTCCAGTGCTCCTTCATGGGCTTCGCGGGCACCCTCGGCGGCGGTTGGTGCGACTGGATCATCGCCGACTCCGTCGTCTGCCCGCCCGAGACCGTGTCGTGCGAGCGCTGGCGCAAGCGTGCCGTGGAGACCGAGGGCGATTTCGAGGGAGAGATTGACCCGGAGGAGGAGACGGACGATTGGGTGTATACCGAAAAGTTCATCTATATGCCGCATTCGTATTTCGTGAATGATCATCGGCAAGGGTTTAGGGAGGAAGAGGAGGCCGCCGAGGAGAGAAACGGAGAGGTAGCGACGAAGAGGAATAGGGATCCGGAGATGACTTGGGTCGTCGAGCAGGATAAGAGGTGGAAAATGAGGAGAGAGGTGTTTCCGGGGTTGAGAGACGATGTAGTTATTTTTGCGAATTTCAATCAGTTGTATAAGGTTTGTTTCTGGTTTGATTTGGGTTGTGTGAAAAGCGGTTTTTTTTTTTTTTTTTTTTTTTTTTTTTTTTTTTTTTTTTTTTTTTTTTTTTTTTTTTTTTTTTTTTTTTTTTTTTTTTTTTTTTTTTTTTTTTTTTTGCGATTTCCTTTATTGGTTTCGTTCGTTGACCTTGCTAATTTATCCGATATATTCTTCTAATTTTATTCTAGATCGATCCCTTAATTTTCAAAATTTGGCTTCGAATCCTGCAACGGGTTCCCAACTCGATTCTCTGGCTCCTCCGTTTCCCGGCCGCCGGCGAGCCGCACCTGCTTCGCACGGCGACCGAGTGGTTCGGCAAGGAGATTGCCTCGCGCGTCATCTTCACCGACGTAGCGCCCAAACACGTACATATCCACCGCGGGCGGGTGGCGGACCTGTTCCTGGACACGCCCGAGTGCAATGCGCACACGACGGCGGCTGATATTCTGTGGTCTGGGACGCCGATTGTCACGTACCCGCGGCACACGCACAAGATGTGCTCGAGAGTTGCCGCGAGCATTGCCCAAGCGACCGGGTACGGCAAAGAAATGATCGTCACGAGCGAGAAGGAGTACGAGGACCGCGCGGTCGAGTTTGCCATGGGGCTCAGGTATGAGTACGTCGTCGAGCAGGTGCAACAGCCGCAGTTGTACTACCCAAACGCCGTCTCGCAAACCCCGGCGCCGGCGACTCAGTCGCGCACGCACAGATTCGGCCACGGCAGGTTGATGTGGTTGCGCAAGCAGCTGTTCGTATCCAGGGAGACGAGCAAGCTGTTCGATACGGCGAGGTGGACCGCTAATTTGGAGAAGGGATATACTGAGGCCTGGAGGCGGTGGGTTACGGGAGAAGAGTTTGAGGAGATGGGAAGGACCAGGGGGGGGAGCGGTTGCATTTGGGTGGTTGATGAAGATAACGAGGTTAAAGAGGAGAAATGAGTTGGGCGCGATATGGCTTGGTCTTTTGCGATAGGTTAATGCATTGTGGAGTCTTTAAAACGTGCCAGTTTGTTTTAGGATTGTTCGTTTTCCTACCCTGCATTTCTACGTTGGCTGTTTTCTTTACTTTTCGGCTTTATGCATTGCTTTGTCTTCGGTCTGATTTTGGGCGCTGTTTTTCAAGTTTTCATGGATACGTGCCCTCAATTCGCGCCGCGGGTTAATACTTGTGTCTGTCTGTACTGTACATATTGCCGAATTATGGTTCGCAAAGAATTTCTTTTTCTCGCTTTCTCTTTCCCTTCGCTCACTTCCTATTTGCTCTTTCAAACCTCTTCTCTGCATCATAGATTGAAAGCATTTACACTCCATCTTCATTGCTCATGTCACTGGTGCCTTTTTTTTTTTTTTTTTTTTTTTTTTTTTTTTTTTTTTTTTTTTTTTTTTTTTTTTTTTTTGTGTCTTCCCACTTAGCGCGGTTCATTTCATTTGTAGATAGAATTTGCTAAGACTTTCCATTCAGATCATGTTTTGTGTTTTGTTGCTTTTTTAGTTCATCTCTCTTATCTTGCTCTTTTTACTCGAGCTTTCAACATGACGGTGTAGACTGCTTGCAATCCCGTCGCGAAGCTGAGGCTGGAAGAGGAAGAGGAGAGATATGGTCGACCGTAGTTGGACGAGGGAAGAGTTTTTGATGCTCTGATGAGATCGACGAAAGGTGGAGATCGATGATGAAGTGAGTTAGGAGCGATCTGTTTCTCGTTGAAGATGTGATTCTGTGCTGAAAATCACCCGGATTTGTTTGCGACACACCCACCTCACTTATGACGGTCTTCGGCAATGCGTGGAGCTCTCCTCGATCTGTTCTTGGAACCTCTCACCTTCCCCCTCGCTGTCCTATGATGTGGCGATAGATGATACCCATCTATTGTAGACTTCAATTAATATGTACGAATTGTCTAAATTGTCTACCAAATAAATTGGGGTGCGGACCATCTTCATAGTTAAATCTGTTCGCTTAAAAAGAGCCTGGATACTTCCGCCCGCTTAGGAATTGGCAATTGTCGCTTGCGACCACGTAAGAATAAACCTCTTATTCTATTGAAAGCGACGGCCACGTGGTACCACGCGACAAACGCAAAATGGCGCTACCATGGTATTGGAGGCCTAACTACGTACGTAATTGCGAAAACGCACTAGCCACCACCGATATCTCCAATCGTCAAACCAACTACGCGCGTAGGGGAAGGGGAGGAGAGAGGGGGGGTTGGGGTGGTGCATCCACGACGTGAGGGATCTACCGTGCTTTGTGAACCGATCGGACATTTTGGTCGGTCGGATCTGCAGAACCGGATTGAACCGGTTTTGGTTCGAGTTTGTAAGGTTTGGCTATTTATAAAATTGCGTTTTGAAGGTTGGTAAGTCACGTGTAATTTTTTTTTTTTTTTTTTTTTTTTCGTTCTTTGCGTCCGCCGACAGCGGCAACATTCATCTGGCTCCGCGAGCGTATTGTAATTACTATCTCAAGCAGGGTTTTAGTACTTTATCTTAGGATTCCTTCGCTCATCAGCAACGAAACCAGATGGCATAATCAGCTCTTCCTGAATCTAAAATGCAAGGAAGGTTACTGCAAGGAAGGTTAGCCCCCGCGGTTGCAACGACGGGTAAGCAGGTGTTTGAATTATGGGTGCATGCATATCCGAAGCATTAAAGCAACAACCACAAGCTAAATAAAAAATACTCCCCAGATTTGATAAAGCGAATACTTGGATCACGAGGGCAAAAAAAAAAATGAGGTGATCTACTTTGCACCTGTCACACAAGAAAAAAGAAAAAAAAACCCAATTCTAGGAGGGTGGCCCCATTAGGCCCTGCTGCTGTAATCAGCCGGTTTCGAAGCCCTGTACTTGTCGGCAAGCTCCGACTTATGCGCTTTGTGCCACCCCACTTGGTGATGGGCGGTGCGTCTCAGAAAGCTGGTATAGATGTATATATGGCAACCCGGCCGGATTACGTACGTTTGGATCTTCGCTGCTCACGTAAAGCGCGTCCTCTCCATCATCTGCATCTAATTTAACGATAATGATTACCAAACCGGTTTTGTTTCTAAGTATATGCACCTGCAGATCTTCCCTGCTCACATAAGGCTTCGCCGTCATCTGCCACCCTCCTTTAATGAAAACGGGTTTTGCTTCGACGGCGTAAAAAGCTGTGACATATATATATATTACCTGCAGCTGCATTTCATCTTCCCTGCCCACGTAAGCCTTCTCCGTCATCTGTCATTATACTTTAATGAAAACGGGCTTTGCTTCTACGGCGTAAAAAACAGATATATATATACACCTGCAGCTGCTTCCTGTGCGCCCTCAAATCCAACAGGCGGGTAAATCTCTCCTAGTCTCGAAGCGGTTAAGGAGGGCAATCACAAAGGGGCAAAACCCCCCACACATGCATATCCTACGCCAATGGCACTGCCCCGCGGCTTACGGGTATTGTCCTGGCTCGATTGCCGTGTGAGGGAGCCCTGTTAAAAAGACTACTCTCTCTCTTTTTTTTTTTTTTTTTAAAAAAAAAAAAAAAAAAAAAAAAAAAGCAGGTGGGTGAAGGGGTTTGTTTGAAAGTGATGAGTTGATAACTCGCGTCAACCTTTGAAATTTACTTGCCATCAGTTCAGTCAATGAATATATTTTTATCAGGCCTACCTATGGATAAATAAAAGTCGCAAAAAGGCATAATGGGTCCTAATTACTTGCAGACTTTTGTATCCTTATCCTAATTGTCATCAATGAATGTTTATTTTTGCATACCATAATAACACTGTATTTTAAATGCTGCTCTGAAATTATCTTCCATTATATACATATGAGCGCAGATCAATTAAGAAAACATCTGCGCGGAACATCTTACGACCTCTCACATCCTAACCAACAACCCCTCCTCCCCCTCCTCCCCTCTCTTCTTCCCCTCTTCCTCTCCGTACTTCGACCCCTCCTTAATCCACGGTACCCCAATCCAATCCTTCCCGACCCTGTGCTCCGCCATTACGAATCCCTCCTCCGCCAGCACGCCCGTCATTTTTGCATACCTCCCACCCGCATTCGTTACCCTCACGCACTCAAGTTTCTCGCACGCAGCCACCACCGCCCTCACGAGCCCCTGGCGGACGCATCGTGCCCCGCCCAGCGCCAGGTCTTGAAGCTCGGGCCAGGCGAGAGCTAGGCTGGGTACATTGGTCCCATCCTCGACGGTGCGGTTGCAGTCGAGCTGGGAGAGGTCGAGCCGGCGGAGGCGAGGGAAGGGAGTGGAGAGGAGGTGAGCGAGAAGTTGGTCGGAGTGGCCTGGGTGTGGATCAATCTTTGGGAGGGCGAGGGAAACAAGCGTGGGGGAGCAGGCCGTAATGAGGCGAGAGAGGTCTGGGTGTGGGTCATGGTGGACGTAGTCTTCAAGCTCGAGAACAGTGAGATTGGGTGGGGGTTTGCGGGTTAGAAGGCGGATGGTTTGAGTCAGGAAGCGGCGCGGCCAGATCGGGGGCCCGGATAGGTTTCGGATAGAGAGTTGGCGGAGTTCGGGAAGAGAGCCGACGGTGCGGGCGAACTCGGTGGAGGTAACGAGGACGTGGACAGAACGGAAGCGGAGCGTGTGAAGGTTCGGGCAATGGCGGAGGGCGAGGCAGAGATCGAGGGTTAGACGGCTATCGTTGAGGTGGAACTGTTCGAGATGGGTGTGGAGATCATGGGCAAGGGAGAGTATTGGGTGCGGTAGACGAGGGGAGTCGATACTACGAGGTTTGACGAGCCTCTCGAATTTGCGGAGGAAGGTGGGGATGGGCAAGAATTTGTCAGGCTTGTCTAGGGTTTTGGCGCCGTCCCTTGTGCATAGCATAGAGACGCGCAGGGTTTTCAAATTCCGAAAGCCCGGCACTAGCTGCTTGAGGAGATCGTAGAGGACGCTCAGCCGATCCGGGTTTGTCGAGCCGTAAAGATTCAGGGAGAGAGTGTGAAAGTCCGGATTCAGGGAGTATACGAGACGGGTGATGGGTTCCAGGCGGCACTGGTCAAGGATGGCAACGGATCGCCACTCGTCGACTGCGATGACGTTGGCGTACAGGAGCTGGATCCATCGTGCCGTTTGGGAGAGAGCGAGGCCGTACCGCTGCGAGACGGCGAAAATGTTTGCGATGCGCCTGAGCTGGTCGTCGGAAAAGCGCTCCGTGTAGATAATTTGCTTAGGGATCATGGGCAGAGTGCTGTTGTACCACGAACGGCAGACCAGGCAGCATGAATAGAGGTCGAGGAGCTTGGATTCGTAGTCTCGGTATTTGCCTTCCGCAATGGTTGTGACGATGCCGTTGATGACCTCGGGAGGTAGTGTTAGAGCTGGCATGATGTAACGAGGGCAGCCACAGACGAAGATGCAAAATTAAATGATGCGCAGACTATATATTCTGTAGGCAAGTCCCGTGCGTGGCTTGATTCGTTGCCAAATTCATTCCCAAGGCCAGATTAGGTACCCACGCTGCTGTCCGTTATTCGGGTAACTTGGAATGAATCGGGAATTCTATGGATCACTGTGATCTGTGTTCATGCTTGCAAACCCACCCGTAATGGCACCGTGCTACCGCTTCACATCCTGTCAAGGAAGTCAATCACACATTTTTCTCCCCGCTCCGCAAAGTTATTGAGTCAGGTTAGCTTTCCTGAAGCCTACGTCCACGTCTATTTTTAATCGAAAAATGGAACACGGATTGGAAAAATGCACGGAAAAATAGAAGCAGATCAGCAGTTTTTCCATATATTAAACCTGTTCAAATGCCGTCGTAGTATCTCAACGCAACATGGTCGCTTCCGCATGCGGGAGGAAAGCAGTTCGCGCCATTAGGATCACGAGCTTTGACACGGGAAGAACTTGCGACTCAACGTGTGTGCGAGGCAGCAAAATAGCCATTGCCGGTTCGCCCCGCATATCAGAGCGTCGGGCTTTTGGATGAGAACAGCGAGCATGAGGCCTGACAAAAACATTGCGCGTAGCTTGATGCATGGATAGACCGTGTTTTGTATCTGGATGCCTAGGAAATCTGGATAAAGATGGTGATAAGGTAAGCCAGCTGAGCTGATTTTCAGTTTTGGATCAACTGGTTGTACTAGCTGTTCGGGTGTTCGGGCAGTTTACTGCATGACGTGCGTGATAATGAAATATCTACTCATTATTTCCATGCTTACCATCAAACGACCTGTTTTCGTTATCCAACTAGAGCAGTGAACCATGGGGCTTGTTGTCGAGGTTTAATCTCGACAATTGCCCTTTAATGCCTTCGATTTTGCCTGTGCTTTTCTGTTTCTCTCTCCCTCCCCCCTCCCCCTCCC
>RBNI01006134.1:0-11703 GCA_003990745.1 Jimgerdemannia flammicorona
CATTTCATTTGTGGTAAGTCTTTGAGCTATTTTGGGATTGGTGGTTCTTGTTGGTTGCTGCTACTGTGGTTCCTTGATCCTTCTTTTATATTCTTCAGGATGCTTGTGCTGTGGTCACAATGACTCACAGTTGGTCATCATTACTCATCTTGTATGCTGTATAATCTTCTTGTGCTCCGATCTGGTGGCTTATAAGGAAAGGCTGTCTCCTGTGCTGATATCATTATTCTGGGGTCACCGTTACATTATTAATAATTATATATATATATAAAGTATATATACTTCTTATCAGTAATGAATAAAGTTCTGGATAAATTCAAAAATTTTAAAGTAATTATAAAAAATGAAACACAATATAAAATATATACTATATACTCAGATAATAGATATAAATATATTAATAGTATAATTAAGTAATATCTGAAGAAATATAGTATATACTAACAGACAATAATATTATATATACTACAACAAAATAGTATAGCCAATTGATTTAACCATATAGCTATAGAAATAATATATATAATGAATAATATGACCAGATTATCATATCCTTATTAGGCTGAAGTAATCTATATAGTAGTATATATATATAACAGATATATATCTTGAGTATTGAGTAAGAAATTTAGTAATAACAATAATAAGTAATCTAGAAATAATCATGTCTTACTCCTGAAGAGTTATAGAGCAGAATAAAATCAAACATATTATATTTATATATATTTGGATGCAATGTATATACTCTTAAAAAGAACAATACTAATTAGTACAAGTTTGAGCTAAACACTGATAAGCATATATTTATTGAGTATTCTGATAAGATATATCAACTTTGGGATCTATATAAATATTATATAATAATCTTATATAATATATAGTTTATTAAAATAGAAAATCAGAAACTCTGTATAAATATATTCATCAGAACTAATGCTCTCAATAAATCAAATCAAAGATTCAATTTGATTTAATTTGAATTAAATCAAAGGTCCTATTTGATTTAAGATTTGATTTGAACTTTATTTTTTTCAAATTTAATAATCTTTAGCTTATTAGATTTCTCTATATAGGTGAAATCTAACAAGCTAAAGATTATTAAATTTGGATATATTTTCATTGAGTTATTATATTTCAAAAAATAGTATTCAAATTGAACTCTCAATTTAATTTAAATTTGATTTGATTTGAACTTTATTCAAATTAAAAAATCCCCAATTTGATTTGATTTAAATAACTCTCAATTTGATTTGATTTGAATTAATTCAATTTATTTAAGAGCACTAATCTGAACCTCTACTTCTGTAACATTTTAGCATAGTTTACTTCTTTTCTTTGTCTTTTCTCAATATTCTACAACCTTCTAGTACTTTCAAAACACTTAGAAATCCTTTCTTGGTACCAAGCATCCACTAGTACTTATTTAGCTAGTTACTGAATATTCTGGAAACTTGTAGAACTTTATTTGTCATAATTTATCATCCTTGCCAAGAACTTTCCTCTTGGTATTTTCTTTTGATTTCTCAGATCCTTCCAGATCCTTCTTTCAGATCTTGTATAAATATCTCCTTTATTCTTATGAATAAAGTCTCAGAATATTTTCTCTCAGAAATCCTTCGAGAACACTTGAATCCTTAAGTATCTCTTCAAGCTACTTAGAACCACCAAAACTAGTCGCTTTCTCATTTAGAAACTAGAACTGTTACACTTGGTAGCAGTGGTTAAGTTATATCTAGCCTTATCAAGACACCTCTCAAGATATCAGTCACAACACTATAGAGGACAATGAGTGGAACCCTTCATACAGTACCTATGGTCCAGACAATGCCTCATACAATCAGCAAGAAGAAGAGGAACAGCAAAACCCTACTCAGTCAACCAGGGCCATCGAGAGTCTTTTGCAGACTGCATTAGCTCAGATTGCTCAACTTCAAGAATATATAGAAAGAAAGGAAAGCAAGGCCCCTGCTCATACCTCTGTATCTCTACTGATATAGTATATCTGACAGCAGTCACTATCAAGCCTCAGAAGCCTGACACTTTTGATGGTCAAAGAGAAGGACTGTCTACTGATGCCTGGCTTTTCCAATTGGAGCAATATGGAGAACTGACCAATTTGGAAGAAGTAACACTAGTCCAATTTGCTGCCACACTCCTTTGAGGAAATGCTACAATCTGGTGGTAAAACCATGTCCAGAATACCAGATTTGCTAACTGGATCAGGACCTGGAATGAATTCTCTGATGCTGTTCAAGGCCAATTCAAACCAGTCAACAGTACTAAGGTCATGCGAGACTGTCTGGCAAATATCAAACAACTTAAGTCTGAGCAAGCATACAATGCATAATTTCTGTCAATCCTGCTAGAATTACCACATGTCACTGAAGACGAGAAGGTCAACAAGTACATCTGAGGCCTGAAAGGTCAACTCTGAGTTCATGTCAAACTAGAAGAACCCAAGGACCTAGATATAGTAATGAAGATTACTGATAGGTTTGATGTTATTACCTATAGTCACCACTTTGAACAGAAGAGACCACCTTTCAACAACAACTACAAAAGGGAGGAACCCAAAGTCAGAACTGTTGGACCTGCCCCCATAGACCTAGACACCATTGACAAGAGCAAGAAAGGCAAGCTTACACCTGAGAAAAAGGAGTGCCTCAAAAAGGCTGGAGCCTGCTTCTTTTGCCATCAGTCTGGTCACATTGCAACCAAATATTCCAAGAAAACTGACAAACAAAAGAGGATTCTGGTCCTATCCAAAGATACTCAAGGTCAACCAGTTGAATAAGAAGTTGTACTCAATTTCATATGAGTCAACCCCAAGGCCCAGATCCCTCAAGCATAGTCAGAAGGAGCCATTGGTTTGGACCTTCAAGCAGTACAACAAGTCACTATTCCTGTATATGAAAGAAGGCTCATTCCAACTGGCCTTTCAGTCGAAATCCCCAAGGAATATTATACAAGAATTGCACCAAGATCTGGCCTCAGTTTCAAGCACTCATTAGATGTTAGTGCTGGAGTCATTAACTCTAACTTCTGAGGCGAAATGCAAGTCCTGCTAGTCAACCACAAGAACCAACCATATACTATCAATGAAGGTGGCAGAATGGCACAGCTCATTCTAAAACAAGCCACCCTACCAGTCATCAAAGAAGTCACCAAGCTGTCTCCAACCAAGCGAGATCAGAAAGGCTTTGGCAGCACTGACAAAGTTGCAAGCATAGCTGAGAACTGAGCCAATTCAATGCTCATTTTCAAAGATCTAGTCAAGGGACAAGAACTAGATATTCTCATAGACAGTGGAGCTGTTGGGAACTTCATCAACAAGAACCTCATTGACAAGCTCAAGATTCTCATCAAACCAGCTGACAAGAATAGTAGAGTTGTTACTGCAGATAGCACTATCTTACCAATTGACTCAATTGCTGATAAACTCCCTCTCAAGATCCAGAAGTACTGGGAACATTTATATTTCGAGGTAACACCACTAGGAGACCATGACCTGATCCTAGGCAAACCCTGGCTTACACAACACAACCCTTAGATTGATTAGACCAAGAATGAAGTCACCCTGATTCAGGATGGAACCAACATTACCATCAAGCCAGACAAGACTCAGACAAGAACCCCAATTGCTACCCTTTTGGCAATTCAGTTCAAGAAGGCCCTCAAGAAAGCTACCTGTACCTTTGTAGCACTGATCTAACCAAAGAAAGAAGATAAGAAGCTATCAATTAGTAAAAGTATCAAGTTACTACTGAATAAGTACAAGGATGTCTTCCTGGACAAACTACCTGGTCTACCACCTTCAAGAGACCATGACCATGAAATCAAGTTGGTATCTGATGCAGCTATACCTAAGAAGAAAATATACTACATGTCTCCACTCGAAATTGAAGCAGTCAAGAAGGAACTCAATGAACTCATTGAGCAAGGAGCCATTCAGCCAAGCAAGTCACCCTTTGGCTCCCCAGTCCTATTTGTCAAGAAAAAGGATGATACTCTGCAAATGTGCATAGACTACCAAGCACTCAACAAGATTACAGTCAAGAACCATTATCTGCTACCACTTATAGATCAAATCTTTGATGCTCTTAAAAATGCAAAGTACTTCACTAAGATTGATCTCACCTCTAGGTATTACCAAATTCGAATCAAGCCAGAAGACATATCCAAGACTGCCTTCATGATACCCTTTGGACTCTATGAATTCCTAGTCATGGCCTTTGGTCTCACCAATGTGCCAGCAATCTTTCAAGATCTCATGCAAACTGTCTTCAAGGATCAGCTCTATATCTTTGTACTTGTATACATCGATGACATCCTGATCTTCAGTAGTACTGAAGAAGAACACCTCAAGCACATTGAACAAGTCCTCAAGATCCTCCATGAGAACAAGCTCTATGCAAAGTTCAAGAAATGTGAATTTTTCAAGGATCAAGTCAAATACCTTGGACACATTGTATCAGCCAAAGGAATTCAAGTAGACCTAAGGAAAATACAAGCTATTGAACAGTGGCCTGTACCAGCAAACCTCACTGAACTTAGGTCCTTCCTTGGTCTGGCTGGATACTACTGTCAATTTGTCAAGAACTTCTCTGGCATTACAGAATCTTTAACAAACCTCCTGTGAAAGAAACCCAACTCTGACCTCTATGTCCCCTATATCTGGGATGCTTTCTGTCAACAAGCTTTTCAAGAACTCAAGAACCACCTGACCCATGCACCTGTCCTTAGAAACATGGACCCAAACTTGAAGTTCACAGTCACTACAGATATATCTAACTTTGCTGTTGGTGCAGTCATCAAGATGATGGTCAAGGATACTGACCTATTGCCTTTGAGTCAAGAAAATTGTCTCCAGCAGAACAAAAGCTGGCTACTCACGAAAAGGAACTCCTGGCAATCATATATACCCTCAAGACTTAGTGACACTACTTAGAAGAAGTTGAGTTTGACATGATCACCAATCACAGGTCTCTTCAGTACATCAACACTCAACCAACCCTTTCTCACCAACAAGCCAAGTGGAGTCAACTACTTCAGACCTTTACCCCAAACATTATCTACAAGCCTGGCAAAACTCTAGTTGTACCAGATGTACTTTCAAGAAGACCTGACCTTGCCACAATTTTACAAGTCACTGTGTCACCTAAATTCCTCAACCAGATCAAGAAGGCATATGAACAAGACTCTCTGGTTCTATAAAGAAACACCAAGGAATTCAAGAAAAAGTACACCATCAAGGACAACCTTGTGTACTATCAAGACAAAGTATATATTCCTGCCAACTCTGAACTATGGTATAAGATTCTTCATGAACATCATGACTCTCCACTAGCTGGTCACCTTGGAACTGAGAAGACCATCAAGAATATCCAATGAGACTACTACTGGCTAAATATGCTCAAGGAAATCAAGGAGTATGTCCAAAGCTGCAATCTTTGCTAAAGAAACAAGTCAAGCAACCAAGCACCTGCTGGTCTTCTATAACTCTTACCAATTCCAACCAAGAAGTTTGAACAAGTCACAATGGACTTCATTGTACAACTCCCACGAACCAAAATAGGCTATGATGCTATTGTTATATTTGTGGACTATCTCACCAAGATTACAATCGCTGAGCCAACCACAACCAATACCACTGTCTTAGAAATTGCAAGAATCTTCTTCAAGACTGTCTTCCACCATTATGGACTTCTCCAAGTAATTATTAGTGACTACAACCCCAAGTTCACAAGCCACTTCTGGCAAGCACTCTTCAAGACCCTTGGAACCCAAATTGCTATGTCCACTACCTTCCATCCTCAAACTGATAGACAGACTGAGTGAATGAACAGAACACTTGAATAAATTCTCAGAAACTACATGTCTTATAAGTAAGATAATTGGGACCACTATCTGATATATACTGAGTTCGCCTATAATAATACCACCCAATCATCAACTGGCCTTTCCCCATTTCAGTTACTTCATGGTCAAGACCCCAAGACCTCTGCAAGCCTAGTCTCATTCCAGTAATCTAGTTACACACAAGTCCCTACAGCCCAGAATCTTATCAATAAAATGGATTTCCTTCTCAAAATCACCACTATAAATCTGCAAAAGGCTCAGCAATATCAAGCTAAGTATGCAGATAAGAAGCAGTGAGATGTCATATACAACATTGGTAATATGGTTCTACTCAAAGTCAATAACATCAAGGCTCAATCTCAAGTCAACTGCCAGTCAGCCAAATTCCAGCCCAAGTATCTTGGACTCTTTGAGATCACTGAGCAAGTCTCTACCTGGTCTTACTACCTCAACTTGCCAACAACCATGTATATATACCCAGTATTCCATATGTCACAACTCAAGGCCTAGAACCAGTCACCTCTATATCCTGGCCAAATTCTGACACCATCAGCACCAGTGATAGTTGAAGACCACATTAAGTATAAAGTTGAGAAAATCTTAGACAAACAAGTTCAGTACCATTACACAGAATACCTAGTCAAGTGGATGGGTTACTCTGAATATGATACTATCTGGGAACCTGCTGCCAATCTCAAGAACTCTCAAGACCTCATCCAAGAGTTTGAGCAAAAAGGAACTCACTGACTGCCTGTGAGGTTCTCCCCTTAGATAGTAGACAACATACTATACTGATCAGGTACATTAAGCATCAGGGTGCTTTAAAGGATATAGCATCAGAAATAAGAGATATAGAAGAACTCTATAAATCTTACAACCAACAAGATTCAAACCAGTTCTCATCTGATCAAGATAATACTTTGGCCCTTGCCTTATACAAGGATGACCGGTCCTTGCCAATGAGCTGACATATTTTATTTGAAGTTTCTTTTAGTCTTATTGTTTATTATGTGTAACTTTGAGAATTCAACAAGGACATTGATTCTTAAGGAGGGAGAGATATAACATTTTAGCATAGTTTACTTCTTTTCTTTATCTTTCCTCAATATTCTACAATCTTCCAGTACTTTCCGAATACTTAGAAATCCTTTCTTGGTACTGAGCATCCACTAGTACTTATTTAGCTAGTCACTGAATATCCTGGAAACTTGTTGAACTTTATTTGTCTTCATTTGTCATCCTTGCTGAGAACTTTCCTCTTGGTATTTTTCTTTGATTTCTCAGATCCTTTCAGATCTTTCTTTCAGATCTTGTATAAAAATCTCCTTTGTTCTTATGAATAAAGTCTCAGAATATTTTCTCTCAGAAATCCTTCGAGAATACTTGAATTCTTAAGTATCTCTTCAAGCTACTTAGAACTACCAGAACTAGTCGCTTCCTCATTTAGAAACTAGAACTGTTACAACTTCAATATCTATATCTCAATTAGTATAAGTACAACATCTAGTACCAATATCTTCAATAAAGCAAAATTATTTTCAACTACTATATATATCTGAGCCAGAGTTATCTGAGCTAAGAATAATAGAGATTAAGGATAGCATAACTAATAATAATAATGAAGAGTCTATTAAGAGTAAGAAAAAGCCAAAGTATAAGCTCAGAAACAAGACTTGTTCTAATTTAGAAAATTAATAGAATATATCAGAAAACTTTAGATAGTAATATAAAGACCATATAAGTTATACTGAAATATATAAATATATATTTATTTCAACTTCTAGCAAGCCAAGTATATATAATGAAGTAATAACTTTCTCTAATAATAAGAAATAGAAGTAAGTCATAGATGAGAAGTATAATTTGCTCATTAAAAATAGTATATGAGATCTAATATCTCTTTTGATCAATTGATAATCTATAGAATTATATTAGGTTTATAAAATTAAGCATAAGTAATAAAGGTATAGAATAGTATAAATCTTATTTTGTTACTAAGAGTTATTGACAGAATTATAATATAGACTATAATGAGCCATTTTTACTAGTATTCAAGCTTATTTTGCTAAGAATACTTCTTGTAATAGAAATCTATCAGATAGATGTAAAGATAGCTATTCTCAATAGTGATATAGATATAGAGTAATATATATATTTACTAATAATAAGAATATAAGCAGAATAACAATCTTATATATAAACTATATAAATAATTATATGATATCAAGTAAGCAGCCTATTTGTAAAATAGAAAATTAATAAATATCTCCTTAATAATAGTTTCATATACTGTAAAGTAGATATATAACTATATATATATATATTCAATATTATAGATATATGAGTAGATGATATAATCATTATGGTAATAAAAAGTAAGCTTAATAAAGTTAAAGAAGTTTTGCATAAGGAATTTAAAATGATAAAATAGGTAATATATTCTTTCTTTTAGAGATATTAATTATATATAATAAAAGTATATATACTATATATTCTTATAGTTAATATATCTAAGTCATTCTTAAATACTTTAAGATAAATAATAAAAGTCTATTAATACTCTTAAAAATATCTATAAAGTAAAGGAAGCTTAAGACTAATAATGATATAAACTATACTAATATTTTCTATTAATAAATAGTTAGGTCCATTATATATCTTATACTAGAAATAAGACTTAATATCTCATATGCTATAAATAAGATAGTATAGTATTCATCATATATACTATGATAATATAATTAATTAGTAGTTAAGTATTAGTAGATCAAGTAGGAGTAATAGCAATAATAATAAGGATAATAACATATATCTATCTAATATATATAATGCTAATTGGACTAGAGACTTAGATGATTACTGATCTATAACTAAGTATCTCTTCTAATTAAATAATAAAGGAATTATATCATAAGCAGAGCTCAGTAGTAATATTATCTACATATATAAGCAGAGTATCATATATTATCTACAGTAATAAAGAAAGCTATTTTACTATATCAACTATTAAAGAAACTCAGCTTTAATCAGAAATGATACTCTATTCTCATTTATCAGAATAACTAGTCTACAATTGCTATAGTAAAGAACCTATTCATCATAATAGAACTAAATATATTGATATATAATATTATTATATATATGAAAATATATGAAAAATAAAACTATATATTTAGAATATATTCTCACAGAGTATATAATTATAGATTCACTTACTAAAGCTCTTCTGAGACTGAAATTCAAGCAATGTACTAAAGAAATAAGTCATATATATAATAAATTATATATCAGTAATAGAACTATATATTAGCAATAAATAATGATAGAATATTTTATAATAAAAAAGAAGCAGAAAAATATTATATTATATTCTTTTACATATCTCTCTCTCTTTAAGCATTATATTACATTATAGTTATTTACTAATTTTTCTTCTTCTTCTTCTATATTTGAGATTTCTATAATTGAAATCTATCTATATTCTTTATTTTCACTATAGTTTCTTAAGTTTTAAGTATATATGTATAGATAGTATTCTTATATATTTATAGTCTTTTTGTAGTTATTACTTGGTTATATTATATTTTTACATATTATCTCATTAAGTAAAGTGTTAAAATTCTCATTATTATATATCTTAATAATATAACTTATATATAACTATATCATCTATAAGTTATATTACTTAATATAAATATATACTATTTGAAATAATAAACAATACTCTCTTCTTCTCTACTTCATATTTTCAATAAATATAGATTATAAGAATATGGTCAAATAAAAGTATTGTTTTTACTATTTTTTATAAATTTAATTTATATATAATTTATATAATAACTTTAGGCTTAGAAATTGTAGCTTAAAAAGATATTACTACTACATGGCTTGCTCTTTATGCTTTGGTGACTTATGTGACTTATATATAAGACTGATAGATTAAACATAGAAAAATTGTAAGCTATAGAGATAATATCTCAAAGATATTAATTATATAGTAATTATTATATAATGTTCAAGTTATAAGAGTTTCTAATCAAGACATATTTATAGATCTAAGCTGAGATATGAATATTCATACTCTTTTTACCACTACTATATCAGTTATAAGATATTAGTAGACTACTGTCTGAGTCTCTTTTTTTATAACTTTATACCCTCTACTCTAGTGTAGTTTATTATACTTATTACAGAATAGTAAGAAGAAGACAATGGTAATAAGTTGCCTCTTTATCAATATCAGATCAGTACTTTCTCTTCTTTTTTATTAGTATCTAATACTGCTGACTATATCTGATATACATCTGTTTTAGTATAGTATTTTCTTCCTTTTGCTATTATCAATAAGATATTATTTCAATATATTACAAATTATATAGAAAGTTGGCTGACCTTAAGTATTAAGTACTATTGAAGATTCTAACAGGTCTTTAGCATCTGTAGCAAGTCCTATGAGTATTAGTGAGCTTCTCGATAAGTATAATTCTAGTATAAGTAACTGCTTTTGAGATAAAGTTAGAATAGAAGAAGAGATAGTTATTATAGATAAGCAGAAGGATAATTATAGTAAACTAATCAGATGTTAGACTAGAGATAATTATTAGAGTTTATATAGATACTATATTAGTGGGATCTTTTAATTGGTATAGAGTAGTTAGGTAGTAGATATCACTCTCAGTAGCTCTCAGTAATATGTGAAATTAGGCTCCAGTAGAGTTGTTGAGAAGTCTGAGGCTATTTAGATTTGATATTTAGACTATACTTAACTAGAACTAAGAGCTGATATAATAATATGATCAAGATCTATAGACTTGAGTAGTAGAGTATTAGAGTCTCTTTCTACTCTATATATAAGTTTTTTACTTTAGAAAGAACCAGACCCTATCAACTATTCTATATCTTTTAAAGGATTTTTTCTTTATCTATTACTTTATTTGAGATAGTAGAGGCTTTGCTATTTAGCTCTAATATGACCTTATATATATATATTGGAATTTAGATATATATATTTTTTTAATTATAAGTATATTGTTATTATCTCTCTAATAGTAGAGAGAGTATAATATATAGAATAAAATATAGACTTTTTAATTCTACTATAACTAGTATAATAGAGCTACTAAACAAGTAACCAACCTAGAAGAGAGTTTTAGCCTATATAGTTTGGGTTCTCTTTCAATAAAAATCTACAAGACTTGAGTCTATTAATTAATAAAAAAAAAAAAAAAAAAAAAAAAAAAAAAATATAAATACCTATAAAAAATACCTAATAATGTTTATTTGGAAAATATTTGAATATTGCTCGCAATATTATGCAAACATAAATATAATTAATTGCGAATCCATGATGGTTCTATAAAAGCAAGATTGTTTTTTTGAATCCATAAAATTATTTCACTATGTTCTCTATTCTGCATTCCTTTGGTCCATAGCCACATTTGACAAACACAATTTCATCAGCTTTCTGCATCCAATGAACACAATACAGCCCTATTATTAAGTTAGAAATTGTGGCGGTTTTTTTAGCAACTACGTTGTAAGCACCCTTGGCGGTCTCGTAAAAGAGTCTCAAAGGATCTAGGCGGATATATTGTAAATGGTAGTAAGTAGCGTTGTCAGTTTATAAGAAAATAGTCCAGAGAGAAATGCTTTTTTTTTTTGGCATGAACAACGAGCGAATCACTTGGGTACGATTTAGAATATTGCAAACGTTTCTGAGATTGTAATCTCCCGTGCATGATTGATCGGCACTTCGAACGACAATGTGAATGTCCTGCGAACATACGGAAGATGGGCAATGAGAGGGGGGCAGTGTGACACATATTAAGGAAAGCCCTGGGACAC
>RBNI01006135.1:0-11693 GCA_003990745.1 Jimgerdemannia flammicorona
TGGTATACTGGTGCATAGTATACAGGACATTCTTGGTTCATTAAAGAAGCATTGGAGTAAATTTTGGAGTGAGCAGTAGCATCTGCCCCCCCCTCCTCCTCACTCCAAAATTTACTCCAATGCTTCTTTAATGAACCAAGAATGTCCTGTATACTATGCACCAGTATACCATCAGAGTCAAATACCCCTTCTTATTTTTGCTGTACTCTTCTCACCTGAAGGGCCCTTGTGAGATACTTAGAGGGCCTCTCCCCTTCCTCCAGATCTTACCAATGAAGCTGTACTACCATACTCTGCACCCTTGCCTCCTCCTCCTTCTGCAGCATCTATTGTAATTTGCCCACCTCCATTTTTGCCCTCATTCATCTCCAATTCTCTTCCCCCTCCCCTGTCATTAGCCCTGCCCAATTCTCTAAGAGTCTAGTTATATAAACAGAAGCCCATCTCACCCACCACCTCCTCTACTTCTCTGCCTCCCTTTCAACCTCACTTCAATAGACCCTAGCCATCTCTTTCATTCTCAACCACTGAACACCAACTGGGGCACCTTTCTGCCTCCAGCTCTCTATCTTCAGTTAAATGTCTTCAGCCTACTTATCTCACTAGATCTGATCATCTAATAAAGAGAAATTGAGGCACCAATGTCCAGGCCCATCCCCACTCTCCCCAAAATATCCCTGCTCTAACAGCCCCCAATAATCTGATCAAGGGCACCATTCTATCTCCAATAACTTCCAAACATCCAATCCCCAGCAACTAGCTGTCAATATCTAATCGATTCTCATTCCCAGGCCCTCTGCCTAGTGTGTATATACCCTCCTATCTCCCCAGTACTCCCTACTAGCATCTACCAGAGTACTTAGCCTTTCCACATCCTCCCATACTGCCAGCCCTCCACTCCTACTCTCAGCTCCCCATCCACCATCTATCCTATCCATTCATACATCCCAAACCATATTGAAGTCACCATCAAGCATATCTACACCAGCCTCTGCAAGGACTCCACTCTCCTGAAGACCCTTCACTCAATCCACATGCTCACTCTATACAGCAGGACAGTAACAGGAGCCCACTGTGACTGGCTCCCAACCCATACATATCCACTTACCCTAGACCAATCTATCTCCCCAGCTTCTCATATTCTGTATCTCCCCTCTACCTTTCTGGACTAGAATCCCAACCTTGCTCTTCCAAACTGCCTCACCTCTCCATTTCTTTGTCTATTCCAGTCTATCCAAGTCATTCTCATATCTGACATCCTGCAAGAGAAAGAGATCAGCCTCCAATTCTTTCAGCCAAGTAAAAATGTTCCTATATCAAGAAGTACCTCATAACCTATTAACATTCAAAGAAAAAATATTGGTTATACTATTTATAATAAAATGCAGTATATTATCTAGTCCATCCCTACTGCTTCATATTCATCTCTTCCTGTGTCATATCCAGATTATGTTCTGCAATCAATACCTCCTCTTCAGCCCTCTGAGCCTCCAATCTAGCCAAAAGCTCATTCATCTCCCCATCTGCCTTCTCTTCAAACTCCTCTTGGTACTCCAGACAGGCCTCCTGCCAGAGCTACAACAATCCACGATACTTGGTCCAGTAGTATTTAGCCCTCTCCCTAGCAATACCTGCCAGTTCTGCCTCCTACTCCTTATCTACCTCATACCCTTCCTCCTCCAGATATACTGCAAGAATTTCCATCTTCAAAGCCAACTCCACTCCATCCTCCTACAGGACCTGTGCCTAATGCTTATTGCTCATCACTCTCAAGTCTACCTCCCCCAACTCCTCAGCTGCCAGGTTATTTATTATCTAATATATCCAAAGTAGATTCCCCACCTTCTTCCCCCCAGGAGTCACTGGTCTCTCTCTATCTAACATCATGATGTCAGCCCCAGTGCTTGCAGACTCATCCCACACCTCCAGGATATCCACCAGCTCCTCCTCTCTGACTGCCACTACTTGGCCTCCATTCGCCACCTCAAGAACACCAAATTGTACTTGCTGGGCCCCCTGCATCAGCACATCCTTCTCCACCCTGCCTCAGGAAGTCAGATCTTATCTAATAAGTAGAGTAGGGATAGGCAATCCCTCCCAGGACTCCTCCCAAACCTCAAATATACCATCAGTATATGAATTATTGCTAGGTACTTTCCTGCCCTCTCCTGTCTCCTTCCCTATACTCCCACCACCCTCACCAGTCCAGATGCTCTCTTTGGTACTCCCTGTTTCTACCATTCCACCCACATCCTTCAGTGATCTACCTTCCAGTTTAGCCAACAGCTCCTTTTGATGCTTATGTCCCTGAGCTCTTTTCCACTGCCCCTTATCTACTCAAATCTGCTTTCCATCCACCACCTCTAAGTGAGTTGACTTCACAAAGGCCATCTAAACCTTTGCCCACTGCTCTACTGCACTACTCAGCTCTTTCAGTACTTCCAACAAATCCTCTTCCTCCTCCTTACTCTCCTTCACCTTCATCATCTTATACAGAATTGCTCCCCAGACTATTACTGAAGGCCAGTCTCTTACCTTCTCAATAGCTTCCTTCCCTGTCAGTCAGATCCATATGTCAATATCTCCAGTCCTGAGTGAGGTCCCTTTTCAGACCCTGAATCTGATATCCACCACCTCACTATACTCCACCATAACCTCCTCAACTCTCCTTCTCATCTCTACCACCATCACTATAGATACTCCTTTCACCAGCAGTTGTACTACCCTGGGATCTTATCTCAGGCAATGTATCATAGGGATACATATCTCTCCAACAGTTAAACTAACCTTCAGCACCTCCTCCAAAGGCTCAGCCTCCTCAAAGCCCACCTCTACTCTCTCCAATCTCTTCAGAAACTTTACCAATGCTACTCCAGCCACCTGCTTAGCAATAAGCCCCAGTATCATTTTCACCATCACTACTAGGCCCTGGAAGCACAGTGTAACTGCAAATACTGAGATTGATTTTTTGAGTAATGGGGCTCTACCAGGTCTGTCACACCATCTGCCAAGTCCCCCTGCTCTCTAAGCCCCTGCCACTCAGTTGTGCCATCAGCAGTCACATCTGGATTTTTTTCTAGATTGGCAGTCCTATCAGCCATCATACTCACCCCAGCCACTACTCTCCCAGCTCTACTACTCTCACTACCAAGGGCAACTCTCCCATAAATGACTGTCTTCTCTATCTCCTTACCTTTCCTCAGCCATCTCTCCAACTCAGACATCTGCTGTCTCTTCTTCACCATCTCTGCAAAGCTCACCCTTCCAGACCCCTGTCCTCCACCACTGCCTCCTCCCTCTCCTTGTCCTCCTATCAGTAGCCCCCTCATACCCTCTCCCCTCCTGAGGCCAAGACCTCTTTCCACCTACTGCCAGTTAAACATGCTAGAGCTGTCCTGCCCAGTATGTGCTCCAGATTGCTTGCTGTTTGCTATTACCTAAGTACTTTTCTCTAATAAATGACTTAAAAGTATGTTATAAAAGTGTGTGTAATGTGAATTATAGCAGAAAAAGGTAGTGCGAAACTGCTGAGTATCAAACTTCAATCACTATTATCAATCTCTAATAGTAAGCCCTTTGACCTATCAATCAAGAATCCTGAAGTTAATGTCCACTACTCAGGCATTCTACAAAGAGGACTCATCTAATAAGAAAGCATTCAGATACCAATGTCCAGGTCTCTTCTCACTTTCTCCAAACCTTTTACATCTCAGGAGACCCTAATAATCAGACTATAGATACTATACTATCTCTAATGTTTTCCAAATATCACTCTCCAGCACTCAGTAGTCAGAATTCAGTTGATCCTTAAGCAAATCCCAGCTACCTAATATATATATACCTAGTGCTCTCTCTACTCTTGATGGTCTGTATCTATCAGAGAGCTCAATATTTCAATCTCCTCCTAGCCTTCTATTCCTCTACTCCTTCTAGACAGCTCTCTCTCACTATCTGTCCTATCTAACCTCTCATTATACACTATATTAAAGTCTCCACCAAGTAGTCAATCTCTGTCTCTATCAGAATATATGAGTCCTGCAATTCACTTATCCACTTTATACAGACCCCCCATTCTGCTAGATAGTAGTAAGATCTAACTATCACTGAGCCCCAGTCTGGCCTCTATCATACTCTCTACACCACTCTATCCCTCTAGTATCTAATATTCTCAATATCCTCTTTTTTCTGAACCAGAATACTCACTCTGCCCCTCTATATAGTCATATCTTCTCATTCTCTCATCTAGTCCAATATATCTAAGTTCTCATCATATCCCACATTCTGTAGCAAGAATAGATCAGTATCTACAACTAGCAGAAAATATTCCAATACCTCACTACCCCCTATAATCCATTGATATTTAGAAAGAAGATTCTATACTATTCATATTAAATAATATTTAAAGAAGAACCACCTGCTTTATAATTCTATACTCACTATATCACTAGTTATATCTAAGTTCCTTTCAGCCTCAAGTTTATCTACCTCTCTCTGCTGAGCATCTAGAGCTGCCAATACCACCAGATAGTTCTTTCTATCCTGTGCTTCCATAGAAGCTCTGTATTTCTCACACAATATCTGCTATTTTATCAGCCCCTTTCTTGGGCCCTATAGATAAGCTGCATAATTATTTGCAATTACCAGAAGTGCTGCCTCTCTATTATTATTCACTCATACTCCTCTGCCTCCAGCAAAGCTGTTATCAACTTATTCTGAAGCTTTCACACCACTTTCTCTTCTTATAAGATAGTACTCTAGTACTCTTCACTAATAATATAAAAATCCACCTCTCTCAACTCATCAGCTATAATATTTATCAGTGCTATCTATAGCTATTTCTCATCTCTAATAGCCTCCTCTACTCTCAGAGTTACCTCATGCCTTTCTACTCCCTGGTCTCAATCAGTATTCATTCTTATAGACTAGAATAGTATCTGGTCATAGAGCAAGTTAGTGATATGGTGGATTCTCCTCAAGCTCTAGATAGTATGGTGAAGACTTCTATAGTGTAATATAATATTGAACTTTCAGTCAAAACATCTGGTAAAAGAGAGAGCCTTGGAGTATAAAGAGTACTTTAATGTTAAGCAAAAGAGAGAGGTAGTTCAGACCCCTGAACATTGGCTGAGAGAGTATAAAGTAATAAGAGACTTTTGGAGAGCAATCAAGAGTGATATAAGAATATATTCTCCTAAACTAGTGATGAATGAGAGATGAGATGACCTTCAAAGAAGATTGGTTAAAAATATTAGAAATGAGTAATTAACTATTGAGTAGGTTCTAGCTGTTTGGATTAGGCTTACTTGATATTGGCTATATATATTTAAGAATGGCCAAAGATTGGTACTTAGGATATAGGTTGTAAGGTAAGAGTGATTGATACTGGAGCTTTTGAATAGATAATGACCTAGAGAGAGAATTTATCAAAGGCTTGTAAGAATATTTATAGGCAGAGTAGAGAGAGGATTGAAATAGCAGAGTAATAGTAATATTCTAGAGAGATAGAGAAGGGGGGGGGGTTCCTTATGGAATTGGGTGAGGGGTTTGTCTATATTAGTATATTATAGATAGGTTGGTAATAAAGTAGAAGTCCAAGTGACTATAAAAAAAAAATAAAAAAAATTTCAAGAAGACTTTGGAGAAGAAAGTAAAGACAATTGCAAGACCACTGTCTATACAATCTGTCAGATTGAAGATAGAGTCTTCAAAGCCATCATTGATACTGGAGCAAGAGAATGTCTCCTTAGTAAGAAGATAGATCACTTAGGTTAAGAGATTGAAGAAGCAATCAAGTTAGTATTTATTATAGCAGATAGTATAAGAGTTACACCTCTGAAAAAGATCTAAGATATTCCTATTAAGTTTGGAGGAGCAACTATCTCAGTGGACATAATTGTGATCAATATAACTAATTATAATATCCTTATTAGCAACCAATGGCTTCACAATATTAGGGCAATAATTGACCTAAATTCTCAGAAGATACAAATCACCTACTATAGACAGAAGATATAAATCTCCATTAATGTCAATAAAAAAGTCCTATCTGAGATAAAGAAAGAAAGAAGTAAATAAGAAAAAGCTTATATAGTAATTACTTAGAAAAAAAAAGAAGAAGATTAGATAGATGAGAAAAAAAGACTAGTATAAAAAGATTATAGAAGAATATACACTATAAGAAGTCTGTCCTTATGAGATCAAAATTCTCAAAATAAGAAGTAGTCTAGCTAGGAGTGAGATTACTATTGAAGAAGAAGTTATCAATTCAGATTATATTAGAGAAATACTACTTATTACTAAAAATCACAATCTTAATTCTATTTCTAATTAAGAAGAAGAACTGATCAGTATAGATGCTAATCTTTTCAGTCCTATAGCCAAAGATTATAGAAGTCAAGAAGTTGGAAAAAACAGAAAGAGAAAGGAAAGAATTTGAATCTACTAGAAAAGAAGTATTTTAGTAGTACCAAAATTAGCAAACTGAGACATAAGAAGGAGAAAAATATGAACAAGCACAGCTATATTATTGGAAATAAATTTCTACTCAAGAAGGAACTCAAAAGGATACTTTATGAATTTGAGAATATTCTAATTACAGATTTTAAGAATATCAAGATAAAGACTCCAAACTACTATTATAATATAGATATAGGAGATACTGAACCAATTTATCAGAAGACAAGATCTATCTCATTAGTCTACTATAAATAGCTCAGAGAGAAAATCAAGCAAATAGAAGAAGCTGATATTATTAAAGAAGCCAGTAGTTCTTGGGCTTCACCAGTCATATTAGCTCTAAAGAAAGGAAGTAAGCTAGGAGAATTTGCCTCAAGACTCTGCACTAATTACAAGAAGCTCAACTTGATTACCAAGAAAGATTGCCAACTACTATCACTTATTAGTGACAACCTTATAACTTTGGAAGATAAAGTACAGTATTATAGTATCTTAAATCTATACTCAGGATTCTATCAAATCAGTCTCACAGAAGTAGTAAGTGAGAAGTTAGCCTTTATTACTTTAGACAAAACCTATGTCTATCTGTAAATACTATTTGGAATATATAATATCTCAGTAAGTTTTTAGTAAATAATAAATAAAATCTTCTATTATAATATAAGAAGATAGATAATAGTTTATATAGATGATATAATTATCTACAATAAGACACCTGAAGAGTATCTATAGTATATCTAATAGATAAAAGAGAAGCTAAGGAAGTATGATCTATATATCAAGTCTAAGAAGTATAAATTTGTAAAAATTGAGATCTTCTATCTTAGCTACATTATTAACTAAGATAGAATACACACAGACCCCCTCAAGATACAAGTAGTAGTAGCATATTCAAGACTCACTACTATTACTAAAGCCCAAGTTTTCATAGAACTAGCCTTATACTATGTATTACAGATTTATTAGAGGATTTTCTAATATTACAGATCTAATATATAAACTCAATAAGAAGGATATTAAATTTCAGTAAATAAGCAGACAATAAAAGCTCTTTGATGAACTCAAGATCAGGCTGACTCAGATACCTATCTTCAGAAGGCTAGATTGAACTCAAGAATTTATTCTATAGATAGATATAAGTATATAAGAACTAAGAGCAGTCTTGGTCTAGAAGAAAGACAAAATAGAGTATATTATTATATATCTTAGCTGAGAAACCCAAGAAGCTGAAAAAGAATATAAATTATATAAGTTGGAGTACCTTACAGTCATCCAGACTGTAGAAAAGTTCTTATTGTAAAGAACTGATTATGACCAACTGGATGCTATCTAGATAACTAAAAAGGTCTAAATTCTCTACTTATAAGTATGAAAATAGATAAACAGTATAGTGAAAAATAGAAATTCTGAACAATATTAATAAAAATCATTGATAATTAAATAAAACTAGCAATATTGATAGATATATATAAGATATGTAGAAATATAGAAATATATATATAAGATATAATGAGAGGCTTTTTAGCATTCTAAAAAACTTTCTATTATTACTATATTATTATTATTATTTACTACTTGCTGGTATATAGTTTCTATTAATATAGAATTGCTCATAAGTCTCATTTCTTATATATATAAATCAAACTTTATCTTTAGAAGAGCTTTAGTTAATGAATTTGCTATTATATACTTTATCAGGGTATATTCTAGATATATAGTACTATTTTTCATATATTCCTATATAAAATAATATTGTATATTAATATGTTTGATTCTTATATAATATGTAGAATTCTTTACTATAATAATTGTAGATTGATTGTCTTATTAGAGTAGTATAGAGTGATATTATTTATATCCTAACTCCTTTAGTAGTTCCTGAAGCTATATAATTTTCTTTATTAGCATAGATAGCACTTAGTACTCTACTTGTATAAATGATATTGTCACTAAAGATTACTTATATGTTTGTTATAAAATAGCTCTATTTTTACTAATTTTAAAGAGGTATTCAGTCATAAACCATCTGTTATCCAGATTACTAGCTCAATTAGTATTATATATACTAGATAACCTTATAGTACTCCCACTTAATCTATTGCTACTTAAATGTAGTATATAGTATACTATATCTTTGATATATCTGAAAATATACTTGATTGCCATCTAATATAAATTGTTATAGTAGAATAAGTACTATACTACTTTCTTAACTATATATGATATATCAGGTCTCATCCTAAGTATAAAATATATTAGAGATCCCACAACTTACTAGTAGGTGATATTATTGAATTCTTTGAATTTATCAGATTTCCTTAATCTCACAGATATCTCTAGATATTTTGATTAGCTTATATTCAATTAAGCCAAATTGTTAGAGTATAGTCTAAATATATGTAACTTATAATAGATGTATAGTATATTTATACATATTATATATAATTAATATTTCAAGAAGATAAAACATATTATTTATATTTATCATTTTGAATTCTTAGTATAGTATTATCTTTATATTATTAATCTCACTTGTTATCCTGATTACTATTTCTGAGAATGTATACTGAGTATATATGCGTAGATCAGTTTTGCAATACTTAAATCTGTTATCTAAGAGATATTTATCAATTTTTCAGTTTCACAGCCTTACCACTTGTTTGATACTATAGAGATCTTTATATAATTTATATATGAGCTCATTTTACTCATTATTATATAGTTTATATTCTTATAGTTAATATACATATAGTTCTGTATCTATGATACTATTCAAAATGACTATTTTAATATTCATTTTGTAGATTTCATAATTGTATTTAGCTCTGATTATAAGAAGTATTCTAAGTAAAGTAAGCTTGAATATTGGGGAAAAGGTCTTATTATAGTCTATACTATATCCTTGTAAATACTATTTTACCACAAATTAGGTCTTATATTGCTCTATACTATCATAACTATTATATTTAATTTTATATATTTAGTAGAATCTTATTACTTATTGATTTATCAGAAGAGAAACTAGATCTCATATATCATTCTCAATAAGTGAACTATACTCCTTAACCATAGTTTTTTTCTACTTCTTTTTATCATTTGAGTGAATGACTTCATTATAGTTTACTAGTTTATCAGTCATTATAATATAGATATACTCATAGATATAGTTTATATGATATTATTTGCTATTATAATAGAATATCTTAGACTGGTTCTAATAACCTTCTAAATCTATTTTAACTTTATTTTATAGTCTATATTTGTACTTTTTCTTACCTTTTGAAGAAGTATTCTTATTATTATCCTTATTTATAATTTCTATAATTCTTAGCTCTAAAAATCTTATGGACATATATATGGATTATACTGGTACTGGTATAGATACTAGAGATACCTTTGAAGTTGATATAGATATTGTTGGCTACATATATCATCAGATTAGATGTAGAGATAGGAATTTTTATACAAATTTTCTATTCTTTGATCTTCTTGAATTAAATATTATGAGAGATAACTATATAATATTTCTGTAGATTCTACAATCTATATATATATCACTCTATTATATCTAAGAAATATATACTTACTGTAACATAGCAGATGCTTAACCTTATAAGTACGTCAGATTTCTGTATCTTGAATTCTTGATCTTCTTTGACTCTACAGAGTCCTCAGTATGCAGGGGTGGGTGAGTTCGAAGTGTATCTGCCCACAGGCTTACTAGTTCCTTTGCTTTTTCTTTACTTTGAACTATTTCGATCTGAGGTTTATTCACTCGAAGATACTGAGTTATTTATACAAGTTTTGCTAACTATAAGGTGGCTAAGTAATGAGTCATTCTGCAAGTATCGGATCTTTCAACATCTGCTAGGATTCTGCTGATTGCAAACATTCTAACATCTTCTAAATCTTTGCAAACGTTAAAGTTTCTGCACTTTGCAGAATATGACTGCTATTTATAAGGTTAAACTATATAGAGAATCAGATTCAGGTACTGTGATCAAATGTCTATTCCCCTGTTTCATATTACTAATTTGGATCAACTGTCACATCTTCCTCCTGAATAGGTGATTCATCCTTGGAGCATCCTATTCACTTGAACTCCCAGGCTTCTATGATTTGTATCTCCTTGTACTGCACAATTTATGCCATTATGTTCCTCCAGTATTGCCTCTTGACATATCCAAACTCTCCTGGGGTTACTTCCCAGAAGTGGGCCAAGACTGCTTCGTCATCCTTGAATAACTTGTATACTCTTTTTGCAATCGTAATTTGAATGTAGGAGAGCTGACATTCCTTGATCCAGTCTTCTTTTCCCATCTTCGGTTTTGAATTCAGTAGCTGTCCCAACTTGAAGTATTCCTGAAACTCGGTTTGGTTCTGGTAGGTCTTGAAATGTGAGATTTGTGATAAGTGCATCTGTACTATACTCTGGATGCTATCAAAGGACTCCTCCATCATTGGTGGCTCGGTGGAACACTACTGTCTTTCTATAGCTCACTGGGCTGCGCTAGTGATCTTGAGGGCAGCAGCATTACTTCGTTGACTGGTCATGATACTTCTTGATTCAGTTTCGGTGAATGGTAGTAGGGATGATTGTGCCTGAAGTTTTTCGTAGCCAAAAGGTAGTCCCTTTTATATCTTGCACCAGGTAAGGTCCTTCCCACTTGGGCTCCAGTTTTCGTGACCATGAAGCTTCCACCATATTCCGATACACTAGGACTTTGTCTCCTATCTTGATAATCTCCAAGGGCTTGTGGGTCTTTTCTGCATTGTTCCGTTGAAGTGTCTGTGCCTTAATGATGTAATCTTCAGCCTTCTTCCTAATTTGGTGTAGTTTCCATATCTCTATGTCCATGTATTTCCAGACAGCATCTCCATTGGACGATAAGGTTTCTTGAGAACTTTCTTCTCTGAACAGCATTTCCCGAGGGGTGAAGTGGGTGCTTTGTGATCGAATATCCCAAAGAGCGGATAATGCTATTGGCAGATAGTGATCCCAATTTTCATAGTTATCACAGATCTTGGCGATAACATTCTTGAGTATTTTGTTGGTTCTTTCTGCTTGTCCATTTCCTTGAGGATGGTATGCTGTGGTCCGAATATGCTAGATTCTGTATTTCTTGTAGAGGATCTCAAAGAACTGGTTCACGAATTCTGTTCCTCTGTCTGTGGTGACTTGTACTGGGGTTTTGAATCGGCAGATGATTTCTTTGTGAAAGAAATCAGCAATTGAC
>RBNI01006136.1:0-11693 GCA_003990745.1 Jimgerdemannia flammicorona
GGGGGGAGAGCACAAAGAAAGCGAGGTGAAGGCGAGTATGATCGACACGGCGCGGGCGATTTGGTCGACGCGTCGGGCCGCGTGCGCGAGTGAGTTTATAACGTACCATGAGTTGCATAAGCTCGCTCTTAAGTCTGGCGAAGAAACAAAGTGCGGATTTACGCGGGAAGCAGGGGAATTAGGAGGAGTCTTGTGAGACAAAAAAACACGCGTCATCACAACATTAAAGTGTTCTCCCACTGTTAAACGATCTATCAGCGCCATTCTCCGTCCCAACTCACTCCAAATCACACACACCTCTTCGTGACGGAGAATCCATCTGACGACGATCCAACAGGAGCAGTTGGTTTTGTTGGCGCGGCGAGCGACTGGTTGAGTTGTTGTTCCATAATGGCGCGTCTACTTGTCTTTGGTCTTGACGTGGATGGGTTGTGCGTGCGTGAGTTTGTGTGGTGCTGTGTGTACGTGTCGATGGGACGTACGAGGAGAAGGGGGAAATGGCAAACGCGTTGTCGCAGCAAAGTGTCACGGGGGACGCGAGTGTTGGCTTTTCAGGGGCGTTATGCTTACGTCACCTGATGACAGACAGCGAATCACGTGTTAGGGGTTCACGAAACTTTCGTTAGGCTGATTATTACTAATTATTATTAATGCATACTATTCAGGAGGCATCCACCGGTTCACTGAAAAATAATCCCGGAGAAAATTTGAACAGCTTGGTAGAGAAGCCATGTCGAGATCTGGCGCGCCGATTTATTCATATATATTAGAAGGCAGTTCTCGACATCCTTCGCGTCTTCTTTTCTGCAAAATACTGACTCAAAATTTGATTTGATGTTACGAATACACAAACTTAACGCAAGATTGTGGCCGGTTTATTAGTGTTACAGTTCACCTTTACTAAAAAGAATACTGATATACCCACATCGCGCCACGACACGTATTACGCCAGCACCGCCTCTCTAACATGACGTAACAAGAACCCGTTTATGCATGCAACTTTGTTTATTGATGATTCAAAGTCAGGTACCAAAACGTGATTAGCGCAGAGAACTTAAAAATCCCCCCCCCCGTTTCATCGTAATACGGTAAAGAAATTCAATAGCATGTTGCTTCCCAAACGTCAGAGTCTCCACTGTCGCTCAGCTCGACATTTTCATTCAATTCCACCGGGTCCATCGGTTGATTTTGCTCCATGTGTTTATAAATTTTGGGGGTGTCATCGTGAGCAATCTTCATGGCATGCTTCTGAACAACATCTTCGTGCATCTCCGGGACGTTATCTGCTATCAGTTCCATATCGCCATTCTTCTCAATCGAGCCCTTATGATCGAGATCATCGCGCACATCCGAGAGGGCAGCATCGTTAACTTCCAACTGGACATGTTTGTGCACCTCGAGAGCGTCATGCTGGATTGGCCTCACAAAGTGTTTCCTGGAAATATGTTCGCGCATCTCCGGAACCTTGTCCGGCTCCTCCCTCACACCCTGGATACTTTTGCGGGTGGTCTCGACCCAGGTGCTGTATTTGCAGAGACTGCACTTGAGCTCGAGGTGGATAGCCTCGTGATGGTAATACCAATGGTCCCGAATGGTGGCGTAAGGAGAATTTCTCGGGAGGACTTGGCTGGCTGAATACAACAGCGCTGAGATCTCATCCTTGTTGACATGGACACAGATCTCCGTCTCGCAAACTTGGCAGATTATCTTCTTCTCGATCAGGTTGGTCATTCTGGTAATATGTATGGAATGGGATGGGCAGAATGCTTGACGAGGTTCGGTCTTGTTGCTAGATATATAGTGTCGAATTTTAGAAAGCATGACATGCTTTCGATTTGCATTCCATGGATTGACATCATGTTCCTGTATCGACCAAAGGATCAGATATGACGATATGCGGACGCTAACTTGTGTTTCACGTCAATATCCTTTTGATACATATTCCATCATGGAGAAAATTATGTCACTGACAACGTACATCGAAGCGTATTTCTATCAGATTTAGGATGTCGTTGCCAAGCATTGCTCCTGACTGTCCTTGTTGTGTCTACCATTCTTATTTGACACTACCTTACTTGGGTATGGGCAATGACTTTCTAAAATTTCAAAATGAATAATGATTGTATCTCCGACGACCAAACAATCTGACCAAAGAAATGTTGACATCAAAGGTCGGAAAGCGAAAGAAAATAGGGGGAGAGAAAATATTTGTCTCGCGTTTCTTAGTCTGCACAATATGATAACCGAAGACTCAGGCGTCACAAAATCTCACCTGGTACCAGTACCATAGAGTACTGGTGTCATACATCACATATATACATTTAAGTATAGTTTTATGATGGGGTATTGTTGTGTGTTCTGAGATATATCACGTACCATTATCCCCAACTTTTTTCGTAATGCCTTTTCGTGTCCGTGTGTTCGAAAAAAAAAAAAAAAAAAAAAAAAAAAAAAAAAAAAAAAAAAAAAAAAATTGATTCGAAGTGTCGTAGGACAACGAGGCGGGTTAGTGAATACTGTCGAGGTGGATGCGCCCTACGCAGCGATGTATTCGACGACATCACAAATATTACAAAACCACTGAAGAAATTAGAGTGAACGGTGTACAATTACATAAATGTCATGTAGAAAAATGATGATATTGGTGGTTTGCATGTAGTGCTCTAAATTTCCATTCGAATCTAGCCTTTGATGACATCAATGTGATCAAGTGGCTACATTGAAAGCGAGATGTTGGGCAGCAGAATTGGCGGGGTCATGTTTTGGCTAGGGCGCGTACCCTCTTTAAAATGAAGAGAGGAACACGCACAGTTCGTGCGTTTGATTCCATCACACAATGTTTTAAACAGTTCTGACATTCCTTCGAGATTCAGCTCTATCAATGTCATGCTCAGTGTTGATGTCATTACCTTTAAAACGTACAAGGGACAAAAGAACATGAAGACATCTTGAGCTCAATTCTATCACGCAGTTGCATACAATGTTTCGCACACTTTGAAGATTCAGCTGCGATTGTACCTCGAGAATTTGTTGTTCCATACTCAGTTGGGAAACTGGCCAGGAAGACAAGTCGTGGATCAAGTGGATGCCCTTCCAGTTCCATGTACTCTGAAGAAGGCATGGGAACTGACTGTAATGCGTTTATAAGTGTGACCTCTGCCTCTTTTCTCACCACCGTCAGCACTCAAGGTCGCTCATTGCGGCCGTCAAGAGTGATCTACACGCACTCCACTTTTTCCGGCCCCATCGCCGGTCGGGCCTTGCGCTCGCGCCGTCCGCGTTGATCTGTTTCTCGTTCCTAAGCAAGATACTCTTCGCCCTGCTCGCCAACTCAGAACGGCGACTCGTCCCGTTGCTGCGGGCGTGTGGTGTGGGTGGAAATCCCACGCAGGGCTTTTTATATTTTGTTCATAACAAATAACAGCTACCCGTCTCCTCCGATCGCCTTTTTAATAAATAGCATAGCACTCCTCTCTCAGAAACCTGTCCGTGCATATTCAAGCCGTCGACGCCTTTTTCATTTCACTGATACGTGGAGGACGTGAGTAGGAATTTCGATCTTCATTGCCGTCACGAAACGCTCAGTGCGGGAATGTTCCTCTGACATTGTCGATGCCGCGGCACATGTGCAACTCACGTATATATTTCAATCGGAAAGTACGCGAGATGGTTTTTTGGGCATCATGCTTTCGAACCTCTCTCCGGGCTTAGACGCGGTAGGACTAGGAAACACGAGGTTCATGCTGAGAAGCGTTTTATGCCTTTTATTTTATTTTTTACAATTTTATTTGATTGTTTTTTACTACGCTTAACGCCCTCACAACTCCACCTCTATGAAACCCAGGCTCTCCTCCTTGTTCGCGCGCTGCTTGGTTGTTGAAGGAAATTTGGATGCCTCGTCGTACAACAACATTGAAAAGGGTGAATATTTGCTTTATACTAGCGAGGTAGAGGGTTCTAGTCAAATCTAAAACCAAACAAGCGGGAGCGATTTGTTTTGAGTTAACGTAAGCGGAATGGCTAACGACGGCAAAAGACAGGTTGATAAAGACACTCAATCCGCTCTTCTTATAGTCGTCTGTGAGCCGCACAACCTTGCACGAAAGGATAGCGTGAGATGCAAGGAGATGGCTGTCGGCGTCGTTCAACGATGGCAGATAGCGTCGAGAATTTATGATTTAAGATACGTAATCAATGAACAGGGTTTTTATGGTAGTGCTTCGAGCTATCGCAAAGGAGGAAAGATTTGAAAGACTATCGTTGTGAATTGAAGAGAAAGAGGGGGGAATCGAATTCGTGAAAGGCAACAAAAGCCCACCTCGCACTATGTATGACGTGAAGGGTCGGTTGACGCAACGCATATTTGTAGATAGCGGAAATGAAGTCGGTTGGGCATTAGCTGACTGTCAATTCTGACTCAAGCACGGTTTGCACTCCGGAATATTATTTTTTGTCATTAATAATATAGCACCATATACTTGTTGCGTATACAATGTCATAAAAAATAGCACTTCAAACATTGTGACGCAGTTTTATAGCCCAACCAACCAACATTTCGCACATACGCCCTAATATTCTTAGTTCGTTTTACATTTAAATTTGCACAAAATATAAATTGATTATAAGTAACTTATATAATGTATATATATAACGGCATGCAAATTTGCATGTTATGACAATGAACTAAGGAATATATATACATGTAAACATAGTTACCCCCTCTTAACAGCGCGTGCCAAGTTTGTGCCTGCCGAGTTATGCTAAGTACAAACAGTTGTCCTGAACACAAACAGTGTGTTCACAGAGCACACAGAGCAGCGGGACTTTGAGTCCGTTAAATAAAAATAAAAAATAAAAAAAAAAAAAAAAAAAAAAAAAAAAAAAAAAGAGCACACAGAGCAGCACATACCAAATTAGTCATACATACTTAGCCAAAATCCATGAACCATTACTTAGCCAATATGTATAAATACTCCAGCAATTATATGAAATAAATCAGCTCTTAGTTAAGTACAAAATACAAGAAGTCCCCTCTCTATACATATTCTCTTTGAGTTCTTAGTAATGATACCTAAGTTACTCTAGTATTCTGACTAGTACTCTGAATGAGTTGATTCAGATCAGATTCGAATTCCATCCAGATCATCTGGATGGATTTGAATCAACCATTGTTTTGATTTCCAAAGTAGACAATTAAATGTTTACATCAATAACTCTATGAATAATCATCCAATTTTGATGATCTTGGTGTCATTTGAAAGCTCTTAATAAGGCCTTTCTAATGATACCAAGAACATTGAAATTGGATCATGCGTTGCTGAGTTATCAAGGAAACCATCTGACTCACCGATTTTGGAAATTATTTGACTTGCTGATTTTGGAAATTTTATCAAAAGAACATTTTCTTTAATAGCTCGGCAATGTGTAATCCGATTTTAACATTCTTGATATCATTAGAAAGGCCTTATTAAGGGCTTTCCAATGATACTAAGATCATCAAAATTGGATAATTACATATTCATTGAGTTATTGATGTAAACATTTAATTGTCTAATTTAGAAATCAGATTCAAATCAATCTGGATGGGATTCAAATCTCATCCAAGTTGATCCAGATGAGATTCAATCCAAATCAATCTGAATCTAATCCAGATTAAATTGACTTGTTCAGAGTACTAATTCTGACTAAACTTCAGAAGTCTAGCTAACTTCTATCAAACTAAGAATCAGTATATAAATCTAAAAAGGAAATCTCTTTAAATCTGAATTATAAGAGATTCAGTCTATATATAGAAAGAACAAGTCTCTTAGTAACTATAGTTATTGAAAAAGAATAGTACTATTATTTTTATTATAAAAAAACTATACTTTCTCTATCTTAATATATATAATTAAATAAAAGAATAATTAAAAGACTTCTTGATATATATATATATTAAGTTTCTATATATTATCTTATTATCTAAGCTATTTAAAATAAGCTTAGGGTAGTTATAAGTATTATATATTACAACTTGATAGTAGTAGAATTCTAAACTAAGATAGTATTATAACTCTCTATAAGTTAGAATTAAGACTCAATCTCAGATAGGAGAAAATCCAGAACTAATTATAGATAACTCAAGAGTTGATTCATAAATAAGAATCTATTTAGCAGTAGTCATTAGAATTAGGTAGAGCTAGAAAACCACTAATCAAAATCTCAATCAATAGTTAGAAAATTAAACTTACTAGAATCTATATAAAATATTTAAAAATTACTACTCAGATCTTAGAAATACCTATAGCTATAGATATATCATAGATTCAATATCTTTATCTGAAGTTATACTAATATTATTAAGATATCAGAATTAACTACTATAGCTACTTAGATATTCTTAAATCATATCTTTAAAATCTCTACTATAGTATAAATAGCTATCAAAGAGTAGATTAAATCCAGGCATAATCTTTCTCCAGTAACATTCAGATTATATAAACTTCTGACAATACTAAAGATATTATTTTTTAGAAAAAAGATACTAATAATATGGTAACAGATGAGTATTCTGAGATATATATATACTAGATAGGGTAACCATAGTACATTTAACTAGCAGTATGTAGAGAGGAGTTATAACTTAGAGAGAAGTATGAGGGGCTTGCTGGCTAGAGGATATGAAAGGAGAAAAAGTAATGCTGGGGGATAGAGAACTGGAAGAGTGAGCTTTGTAGATAATATAAAGAGAGATCATCTAATAACTAGACTGGAGGGCTGGCTGAAGAAGGGCAAGGAGATGATAAGAGCTGTAGAGTCTGGTGAAGTAGTTCATAATAGTGAGAGAAGCAGAGCTGAGGAAGTAGTGGCTAAGAGGAGTAGGACTGCTGATGGCAAAAAGACTACTAATCTGAAAACAAAATCCAGATATGATAGTTAATAATAGATCTAGACAGAGGGTGGGCACAAGGTCCAGAAATCTGGCAGATAGTATGATGGGTCTGGTGACAGCACTGTTACTCAAGAAATTGAGGTCAGAATTTGCCATCACATTGTGTTTCTGAGACTTAGCAGTGATGGTGAGGATAATTCTGGGGCTTCTGATCCAGAAGATGAAGAGAGCAGCATCAGTAAAGTTTTTGAAGGATCTGGAAGAGGTGGAGGTAGACTTTGAGAAGGAGAAGATACTGTTAAAAGTAATGATGAAGAGAGTGATAGTGGGGGGAGTAGTGATCTCCATGGCCCAGTACTTACACTGAGACCTCTGAGTAGTATAGCTAATAGTACTGGATATTCCTATAGTATCAAAGAAAATGGCCAAAAGGTTGATTGTAAAGGTCATCAAAGACTATAAGGATATTATGGATGTTGGATTTTAGGTCTGAGAAGATACAGAATTCAGGATAAGAGATATAAATATCAGGATATAGCTGGTAGATAAGAAGAATATAGAGAAGGCAAGGGACTAGCTGGTAGTTCTCAAGTTGGGACCTGTGGAGTACAAGATCTCAAGAGTAAAAAAGATGCTAGAGGAAGAAGAGGACTTGCTAGAAGTATTGGAGGATTTGGCTGGAGCTGTGGAGAGAAGGAGATTGATCTAGAAGAAGTATGAGACCAAGATAGTTATAGAGATTGTGAATGACAAGAAGATGTGACTGAATTAAGTAGCCTGAGAGAGGATACAAAAGAGGTGCATTCAGAAGAATCTATTGGCCAGGAGGGGGGGTAGCCAGAGGGACCACTACTGGAAAAGCTGGATCAAAGGTAAGTATCTGGACAAGAGAGAAGAAAGCAGTACCAAAGAAGACTCCAGGAGGAGAAGAAGATATAGGGCTGAGTGTCATTGTGGAAGATGCTGAGATGGTAGAGAGGGAGTACTCTCAGTATGAGGTGCCAGATGAGGCTGAAGGTAATGATGAATTATAAGATATACTAGAAAAGGATTGGAATAAGTTAGTGAGAAGAAATGTAGAGGGTAGACAGGCAGAAGGGGGGAAGAGAGTGGTCCAGAGAGTGGCAGAGGCTGAAGTCAAGAAGAAATAGCTATGGAAAATGCTTAAGAATGTGGTGGCTGAGGAGCTGGGGGGAGAGAACTTCTGAGTACTAAGTGAGAGATACTGGGGTGAAATCTTATATAGTGAGGAGGTGCCATGAAAACTCCAGGATGAGATAATAGTGATATTGCTGAAGACTGAGGCATATCAGGTTGACAATAACAGAGAGGTAGTACTTCTGGCAATTACAAATAACAGGGCTACTTATATGTGAGGCTTGAGAAAAGGGCTGACAAAGTGGCAGATAGTGTGTAAGGAGTATTATATAGAGATGAAGGCTATAAATGATATAGATTGTCAGGAGATCTTGGAGGCATTGGAGACTTAGTAAGGAGAGGCAGATGAACTAGAGACATAGAGGAATCTGGATGTTACTGGTAATGCAGTAAGTATGAAATTGTAGAATGGATAGCTATTCTTTAAATACTATTATTCAATATTAACAGTATAATTAGAATCTTATCTTTGAATGTCAATGGGCTATAAGGAGTAGTGAGGCAGTGAAATATCTTTGGATAGCTGAAGGGGATAGAAGCAGATTTATTCTTACTATAGAATATTGGGTATAATAGAGACTTAGATAGTCTGGACTAGACAATAGAATAGGGAGATATAGCTATTTGGTGAGGACATATAGACATTCTGGTTAGGAAGAGCAAGAGGGATATTAGGGACATTGGATATTGGAGGAGCAGAGTAGTATAGAGAGTTTAGAAGAAATCAGACTAGAGGCCCTTGATAGTTGGGTCATATTATTATCTGGTGGAAAAAGAGGAGAGAGTGGAATAGATTCAAGGGCTACAAGAGTCTGGAGCATTGGTGGAGGTAGAGATTGATTGTCTAGGGAGGGACTTTAATATGATATATAATAGAAGGTTAGATAGAACTAATAGTAGAAGGAGAATAGTAGATAGGAGTGATAGTATGGAAGCCTGAGAGAAAGTCGAACATTTGAGCTCTTTGGTGGATACCAGGAGGCTTAAATGGGGGGATTGTAGGATATTTATCTGCTGGATGATAGGACTAGGCTCAAGAATTAACTGGATGTTGACTGCTGACTGCTAGAGAGTTGATATCTGAAGGACTTTGGAAACAGTTTAATATCTATAGTTAGATCACTGGGGTCTTCTTGGAGAGAGGTATTTTGGGAGAAGTAGGGAGGGGCCTGGATATTGGTAACTGAATATCTCTTTGCTAGGAGAGTTCTCTCTATGAGAGGTATGGGTGGTGGATATTAGCTCAAGGATTTTTGATTAGAGGGCTGAGGGGCTAGAGATTAGAGATTACTAGATATGATTGAAATCTGAGACACAAAAGTACTGGGGGGAGGCAGGCAGGATGTGGAGTATTCAGAGGAAGAAGCAAATGAGATGGGTCTCTCAGAAGTTAGCAAGGTTTTTGGTGACTTGGGCAGAGCTGTTGAATTATAGTGAGAAAGGAGATTAGTAAATATAGTGGATCAGACCGGAGGTAGAGAAGCTGAAGAATATACTGAGGTAAGAGGAGGACCTACAGATTAAGAGCATGATAGCCTGGCTGCAGTAGCAGAGATTGGAGGAGGAAGAAAGGTCTACTAAGTTTTTGTCATAGCTACTATAGATGAGAAGAGTATGGTAGTAGTGAGAGAGGATTTTGGATGAGGATAGAGAGTTAGTTATTGGGATACTAGAGATTCTAGATCAGTTGAGCAGATAGTGGGGACATTTGTAGAGTGAGGAGGATAAAGGGGTAGAGGTGCTGAATATTGACAGATATTTAGAAAAATAGCACCCTGATGGTAGTAGGCTTAGGTAACCTTGGTGCTATTGTTCAAAGAAAGGAAATTTGGCAGGTTCTGATGATGATAAGCTCTGGGACTGCACTAGGGGAGGATAGCTTATAGTGGGATTTCTGGAAGAAGATGGCAGGAGTTGAGTTGGTTTTGGAGAAAATGACAGCAATATGCAATGAAGTAATTGGCTCTGGAGTATAGATTGGAGGGCAGAGCTTAGGCCTTATGGCTCTGCTGTTTAAGAATAAGAGAAAGAGGAAGGAGTGGAAGAACTGGAAGCTAATCATGCTTCTGGATATAAATTGCAAACTGGTCATAAAGGTACTGGTGGTTAGGGGGTCTGGCTGGGCAAGGTGCTGGACAGAATTGGTGTTCCCCCACAGTTTAGGGCCTCTATGTTGAGTTTGTTGGAAAAGAGTAGAGCGGCGCTGATGTGTAATGGTCACAGGGGGTTAGCTTTCCCCTTGGGGAGGGGAGTTCCTCAAGGGGATCCACTGTCCCCTATCCTATATGCCCTCTCCTTGGAACCTCTGATGGATAGGATCCGTAGAAGGGTGGCGGGGCTCTCGGTGTATGGTGTGGAGTGGAAGGTGGGGGCCTTTGCTGATGATATGGTAGTTGGGCTTGGATCGGTAGCAGATGTGGAGGCCCTTCAAGAAACGGTGGAGTGGTATGAGGTGCACTCGGGAGCAAAGCTCAACTGGCATAAGTGTGAAACGATGGTGCTGGGGAATGGGCTAGTGGGAGGGGATGTCATTGGAACAATTGTCCCCACAGGAGAGGTGGTGCAGTATCTTGGTATCTTCCTCTCTGTATATAGATCAGTTCTGCCCCGGATATGGTGGGAGAGGAGGGTGGACATTTGGGGGGAGGCTCTCAAAAGTTGGGGGGGTCGCCACATCTCCCTGGCAGGGTGGGTGGCGATTCTGAATGTATACTGGTTCCCCAAGCTGTGGTATGTGGCATATCACTTAGACTTTCCTGCTTGGATGGTGAAGCGGTTGATGAAACTGGCTAGGGATTGGATTTGGGCAGGCAGAAGGGCCCAGATCAGTTGGGATACCCTTGTGGAGCCAGTGCTTCAGGGAGGCCTGGGCCTTGTTGATCTCCCTAAGCGCCTACACTGCCTGCGAGCTTGGTGGTTGAGAAGGGCTGTAGAGCTACAGGGTGGAGGTTGGGTACCATTGATGAAGAAGGTGTGGGAGATGAGGGTCTCCCCCAGGGGGTCCTCAGGGGATCTGCTCTCTTTGGTGGGTCTGAATGGGAGTCGCCGGCTGCGATATAAGGGCTTCTGGTGGGGAGTAATTGACGGAGCTCACAGGATAGGCCTGCGCTGGCATGGCAATGAGGGGGAGGTGGTATGGGGTCCAGCTATGTGGAAATGGGACTGTTTGCTTCTAGGGGGAGTCCCACTCACTGAGTTTGACATCAGAGATGGCATAGAATATCAGCGGTGAATTGGCCAGGATCTTTGGCCAAGTAGTTGGCAGACGGTGAGGATTGGAGAGGAGTGGGACTGGGCAGGGATTTGGTCTTGGAGTACTGAGGTGCGGCGGTGGCTTCCTCCGAAGTACTGGGTAGTATGGTGGCGAATGTTGCAGAGGAATGTTATGTTGAACTTCCGTGCTGGGCATCTGGTGGATGGTGGCCAGTTGGATTGTGAGGAGTGTTATAATGTTGGGCAGGTTGGGGGTTTCGTACAAATGCCAGAACATTGGCTGGGGGAGTGTGAGGTGTTGGGGGATTTTTGGATAGCTATAGGGGATCGGCTTGGGGTTAAAAGGAGGCCAGATGGCGAGAGGGGTCGCTGGGATGATTTGGCATCAAGAATTGTGGGGGGTGTCGGCAATAGGTGGCTTACTGTAGGGTGGGTTGTAGCAGTGTGGGTG
>RBNI01006137.1:0-11693 GCA_003990745.1 Jimgerdemannia flammicorona
ATTAAAAAAAAAAAAAAAAAGGAAAAAAAAACCTGAGGACTTGGTCCGGAGTTTGCGGCCCAAGTAGGGCGGGGTTGGCGGCGGCAGCAGAGAGAGCACGCAATATTTGTGGCCCTCAGCCAGCAGCGAGAGGCAGCTCCAAGCTGCCAGTACCCAGGTTGGTGGGTGGGTTGGCAGGTCGGTGGGTCGGCAGAGGGAGTGCGCAAAATTTGTGGCCCTCTACTGGCAGCAAGGGGCAGCCCCAAGCCGTAAGTATCCAGGTCAGGGGAGTAGGTGGGGGGAGCGTGCAAAATTTGTGGCCCTCTACCAGCAGCGAGGGGTAGCCCCAAGCTGTCAGCGCCTGGGTCAGTGGGTGGGGTCAGTTGGCGGGTTGGTGGGCATGGGGTCAGCGGAGGGAGCACACTAAATTTGTGGCCCTCTACCGGCAGCAAGGGGCAGCCCCAAGCCGTAAGTGTCCGGGACGAGCGGGGCAGGCGGAGGGAGTGCATAAAATTTGTGACCCTCTGCCAGCAGCATGGGGGCAGCCCTAAGCTGCCAAGGAGTCCGGAGCAGAGGGTGCTTCTGGTGGTCAGAGGGTGGTCAGAGGGCATTTCCGGCGGTCAAAGTTGCTGGTTCAGGTCCCACAGGCACCCTGGCCCTGCGCCGTAGCGCCGCACCAGCGGCACTACAGAGCAGAGCTGAGGGGCCAGTAGGGCCCTGCATAATGGCTAAGCTAGTGCTACATAAGAGGCACCTGGCCCAATCCCCCCACATAAGACTGCCCAACCTGCACAAAATAGCTGCCTAACCCTCACAAAAGATTGCCTGACTCTCGCGAAAGATTGCCTAACTCTCACAAAAACTGCTCCACCTGCTGGTCCCAGGCCTTGATGAGCCTATCATCCATTGTGAGTGTGATGACTATTGTATCCGAGCTCTCCTCAAAGGCGACGGTGCCATGGTGGTCATGTGGTTGGAATAGGATGGCCATGTTGGCTACAAACGGGACCCTGAAACCGTAGGTGAGGTCATACCAGACTCCACCGCTGTCCTCCCAGGTTGGGCCCTTTCTTTCTGAGACGTAAAACATTACCAGGGTGACATTGTTGTCTGTATGTATGGGCAGAGAAAGGTTGCACCTGACGTATCCTGATGTAACGTGAGTGTACGGTTGGGTGAACCCTTGGCCCAGGACCTCATACTGCCAGGCTGTGCTGGTGGATGCCTGCTCTTGGTCCAGCCCTGGGAGCCCCGGCTTGGAAACCTGCCGAAACGGACAGCAACTGGTCAGTCCTTTTTGCATGCAGGGGGGCAGAAACCCCCCGGGCTGCAGCACCCCGAAAAAGCAGAGCTCCTTACCTCATAAGGCATGCTAAATTGTGCCAAGAATGTATGTACAGCCGCGCCGAGATCACCATCAAGCTGGTCTGCCATACACTCTACCAATCTGCTCAAAGAACCCCAGATCATAGCTGCCATCGCCGCATAGGCCGTGTCGTGCTCACACACAGTTTGCTCTTCGACGGCACTTCTAAAGTTCCGATAGGGGTACAGAATCTTGTGCATCTCTAGAATTGTATCAAAAAAGAGTATGTCAGCAAAGAGTGTGATTTATCTAGAGAGGGGTTAAAAAAAAAAGGGAGACAAGTGCAGGGGATTTTGGAACTCCGGAACCCACCCTTCGCCAGTGTTGCAGTATACCCAATTCCCGTCCAAACCCCCCCTCTTTGCTTTTTTTGCCCCCTCTTTCCTGCCACCCGGTATTTGACATAATCCTCACAAATCTCATTGATATAGCAGCGAAGCTCATCACTGTAGAGGTTCCTTACCACCATCGCAACCACCTCTCTGCATTCGTTAATAAAGATATGGTTTTCTTCATCGTTAGTTACTCCTGCTGGCCAATGGACCCCTTGGTTGAGTATGATTGGCTCTGATTTGAATGTAGACCCCCAAGCCTTGATGATAATACTGGTACTACTCATGCTGAACATCTTGCCCTCGAATTTCTCTATTTGATCAGACACTGGATGTGGTTGAACTCGGGTAACTTTGAACTCTCCTTTCCAATGGAACTGAGCCCTGATCTGAGGGACCGAGATAAGTATGTGGACGGGTTGCATGCAGGTGGGTTGCGTGCAGGCGGGTTGCATGTGGGCGGGTTGCGTGCGGGTGGATTGCGTGCGGGTGTGGGTGTTTTTTTAGAGGGAGACCACATAAAAATGAAATTAAATAAAACATGGAGATGGGTATTTCAGAAAAAGAGCATGAGTGAGTGAGTGAGTGAGTGAGTGAGTGAGCTGTATGCCAACAAGTTGCATGCCAACGAGTTGCATGCTGACAAGTTGCATGAGTTGCACAAGATTGCTCATGAAGGCTTGCTTCTGTTCCTTTTGAGACCTCTGCCATGTGATGCATTGACTCAACAGCTCAGCCACCAAAGGCATGCCCCACAATGTCCACCAGTCTTTCTTCATCTTGACCAGATGTTGCGAATAAAGTTGGCAGATCTCGCCATAGAGCTGTAGACCCTAAGAAAAGCATGAGGTGAATTGGGTCATGCTGGAGAAGTTTAAATAAATACAAGTAAACAAGTGGCAGCCGAGTGAGCAACCTACATCTACTATTGGCTGCTCCAAAAAGGCTGCCACATATATAGCTATGAGGTCTGTGAATTCCGAGGTCTGAAGGGCCGCCGTGAGTTATTGCCAGAATTCTCCCTCATCCCCACCATCACCATTGCCATCACCACTGCCACCGCCATCACTCCTTTGGCTCTTGATGAGCAGCTTATATGCTGTCTATATGAGAAAGAATCTAACATTGTCAGCAGAGAGTATGTTTCCACCTCGAATACTCCCTTTTTTGATGATCATTGCAGGGTGAAAAATGAGTAGACTGGACCAACATATGAATTAAGGGCTGCTGTTTTGTTTGCTCATGATGTGGCTGAAAAGAATAAAGAAAAAGAATAAAGAAAAAGAACAAAGAAAAGAACAAAAGAAGAGAGGAAGCAAAAGGAAAGGGTGATGTTACCAAAGTGCAGCAGGAAAAAAAAAACAAGAGTGAAATGAACAAAAGAAAGGGTGATGACACCAAAGATTTCAATCCGGATAGATCAATCCAAATGGACCAATCTGGATGGACCAATCCAGATGGACCAATCCGGATCAATCCAGATGGATCAATCCAGTTGGATCAATCCGGATCAATCCGGATCAATCTGGATCAGATCACGAGACCAATCCGAGTTGATTCAAATCCATCACATGATGAATCTGAATCGAATCTCATCCAGATCAACTTCATCCGTTCGGAGCACTATTCATGGCAGACAATATAACAAGAGACTGTCAGATAGAGAAGAATGTTATCTGAAATAAAGATCATTTTATAGAGCTGTGAATGATGATTTGGAGCAGATAAAGAGGTCTATATATTTGAACTTTATGAGACATCTATTAGGTATACTTTGGTGCTTTTTATTTGAGATTGTAAGCAAGAAAGAGGTGGAAAAAGGCATAATATGGGATTTATATCAACTTATATAGACTATACCTTCAAATCTCCCTTTATTTTCTCCTAGCACTAATCAATACAATGATAATCTTGGCTTTCTGGACTCATTATTGTAAGTGTACAATCTTTAAGCCATTGAAATCACACATCACTCTCTGAACAAATCAAGAAACTATATATAAGATCACAAAGCTGAGTTAAATCAAAGTTATAGAGTATAAAGCTGAGTCAACTTAAAGTTATAGAATATAATATTTATACAAATAAAATCTTATCAATCAAGACTGAATACATATATACCAAGCACCCAGATATGTTGAAATAGAGAACTATAACAAACTAAACAAATAACTATAACTCTTGAACATATATACAAATATGATCACTGAGATCTACAATTATATCTATACTGACATTTAAAATGCCATCATCAACTGAGCCACTCCTTCCCTATCCCTCATGAATATCCATAGCCTAGTAACTCTCTACTTCATAGAAGTCTAATAGAATACTCTGAACATACTTAGTAAAGCTCACTGAATTGGACAAATCTCAAGCTATTATCAGATTAGTTATCTTCTAGAAGATATAGTCAAATACTACTATGATACAGATATTACTCAGATGTCTTAACACCAGAAACTCATTATCTACAAATACCAAGAACTCTTTTATAAGTATAGTACCTTTATCATACCTTTCTCTGGTAATATTCAGATTACACAACCTTTTGACAATACTTTTGACACAGTTTCTAGAGAAAAACTACTAGTATTATAGCAACTAATAAGCATTCCAAGGTATATACTAGGCAGGGTGGCCTGGGTGCATTCAACTGGCAGTATGTGGGAAGGGGTCCTGGTATGAGGGACCTGCTAGCAAGAGAATGTGATAGGGGAGGAGGTAGCACTAGAGGTTAGGAGACAGAGAGGATGAGTTTTGTGGATAAGATAAAGAGGGATCAGCAGGGAGCTAGACTGGAGCAACGCCTTTCACCAGTACCATTTGGGTGACACAAGACTCAGACAACACTTTCGACAACTTCTTCAAGTATTGGTGCTATCAAGATGGCAAGCAACATGCATTCTGGTAAGCATACTGGGCAGGAGGGCCCCAGTGCCTTTGACTGGCAACATGTGGGGGGGGGTCAAGGTGCTGGTATTGGTATGCCGAGTGCTTCGATGAGGGGACACGGGGCCAGGGGTGGTGGCAGAGGAGGTGCAAGGCCACATAGAGGAGGGAGGATGACTTTCATGGATAAAGTCAGGATGGGCAAGCAGGCGATGGGGCTAGATGGCTGGCTGGAGCTGGGGAAGTTGGCTGCTACCTCAAGTGGCAAGGAGGCCTCTCCACTGAGGGGACAGTGTAGTGGGGCTAGAGGTGTAGTGGCTGAAGCGGTGACTGCTGATGGCGGTGTAATGGGCAATCTGGAAAAAAATCCAGATGTGACGGCTGATAGGGGACCTGGACAGGGAGTGGTGCGAGACCCAGGGACCTGACTGATGGTGTAATGGGTCTAGTGGTGGCCCCATTACTCAAGAAATCTAGATCGGAATTCACCATCACGCTGTGCTTCTATGGCTTGGTGGTGATGGCAAAGATAGTGCTGGGGCTGCTGGCTAGCAAGGTGAAAGGTGTGGCCTCCATTAAGTTTTTGAAGAAGCTGGAGGCAGTCGAGGTGGGGTTTGAAGAGGAGAGTTGGCTACTGGAGGCAATGGAGAAGAGTGTGGTGGTTGGGGGGATCTTGGTACCAATGGCGAGGTGTATGCATTGGAATCCTCACATGGTTCATCTGGTGATTATGGACTTGCCGACAGTGAAGAAGGAGGAGGTGAGGAGGCTGGTCATGGATGTGGTGAAGGAGTATGGCGAGGTGGTTGACATTGGGTTCAGGGTATGGGAGGGGACTGAGCTCAGGACAGGTGATGTGGATATCCAGCTGAGGCTGTTTGGGATGGAGAATACTGGGAAGGCTAGGGACTGGCCAGTGGCATTGAAGTGGGGCCCAGTGGAGTACAAGGTGACGAGGGTGAAGGGGTCAGAGGAAGAGAAGGAGGACCTGCTTGTAAGTGCACAACCTCTAAGCCACCAAAATCGCATGGCATCCTCAGAACTAATTTGGAAACCACATGTGAGACTACAAAACAAGAGATCATCTGGTTACACGAAATACGCCAGCAAGCACGAGAACCCACCGCCAAGATACAAGAATACTAGAAGAAGTACTACAACTATAAGACTGACTCTAAACTGCTATAACTAGTTTGGTGTACTGTACTATTACAAAAGAAAACCGAAAGTACCAAACTCAAATTGAGACAAGAAGAACTCTATCTCATCTACCAAAAGGTTCATGAACTGCACTTATCAACTCAAGACCAAGATATACCATGACTATACAAGATCTCATTACTTAGTGGAAGCAAAACACATTTGAACAACTCCATTCGCTCTATCTATGTTACCTCCGTTGGAGAGTGATGGATGCTTCATCTGAACTCAAGAAAGCCGACAACGTCGAAACCAATCTCAAGCCATCCACGTGACAGATATTACTACTAGAAATTGCCTCGGATTACAGAAAATATCATTTCCGAGAGGTTCAAACCCCCAGCCACGACATTGGGAGCCCTCGCCCTAGACGAGAATGGCCAGTCCTCACAAATGTGCCAGCAGACTAAAAAAAAAGAGAACCAAGACCTGTTATCCTTGTACAACCACCACCACCAAGAACAGCCTTAATCTTGCAAGAGATAGAAGTGACGACACCTTAAAACTGATGATATCAGAAGTTAGAAAACTGCTCAGACTTTGCCAGTGATGATGTCATCAATAGTGATGTCATCAAAGACTATCCAGACAGTGCCTAAACCTATAAATAGATCAGCAGTCATAGTATAGTTAGATTAGCCTTGTACGACATGACTGTGAACTGACTCAGTAGTCAGACGATCTCTTGACATGTCAGATCACACTTGTACTACATGACTGCATTCCAACTCAGTAAGGCACTTAGTGCTACATCCATATCTAGCATAGTCCAGATAGCCTCTCACTAGTATAAATACCCCCTCCCCCCAGACCTCAGAATCTCAGACTTGAACAGACCTGAACAATTCGAACACAACTCCTGAGCACTTCTCCCAATATTCCTTCACACAAATACTCCTAGTATAGCAATATCATGAATAGCGAATAAACCTATTTAATAATCCACAAACCACTCTTAAGTAAATCCGCTCCCCGCTAGGTCCTACTCCTAACCCCGTCACGAAATTTCCTAATTTGGTATTGTCTGCAGCAATACGCCAATTCAACTAAGCTGGTCTTAGTTTCTTAAACTTCCTGAAATACGGAAAATCCTGAACATCCAGAACTAGTCCGAAAAAGGACTTTGGTTGAGACGTCAACCCAATCTTGAAATCAATAAGCGTAGAGGACGTACTCCATATGAAATTGATCTTAACCATAAGGAAACAGTCTTCCAGAATATCCAGAACTTCCAGAAAACCCTTCCAGAACTACATAACAGTTACCCTAAAAAGCAACCCTCTTACACTGCTGGAGGCGCTTGAGGACTTAGCAGGGGCTGTGGAGAGGAGGCAAAGGGCTTGGGGGGCTTACAAGGCTAGGACGGTGGTGGAGATGATCAAGAGCAAGAAGGTGCAAATGGACAAGGTGCTCTGGGAGAAGGCAAAGGGGAGACAGCTGCAGAAGGATTTACTGGTCAGTTTGGATAGGAGACCAAGGGTGGGGGCTACGGAGGAGGGTACCGGAGTGAGTGCTAGTATCTGGGTGGAGGCTGGGCAGCAAGGGGGAAGATGAAGGAGAATGGGGGACAGGAGTCGGAGGAGGTGGTAGGGGATACGGCAATGGTGGATGATAATCTGATCTAGTATGGTATTCCCGAGGTAGGAGAAGGAGAGTTGGAGGATGTGTCAGAGGATGGTTGGGATGAGTCTGTGCAAACTGAGGAGAGGAAGGAAGGAGAGGCAGATTTGACACAGATAGCTGAGGTAGTTGGGGGGGAGAAGTGACTGTTGAATGTGGTGGCTGAGGAACTGGGGGAGATCGACTTCCAGGTGATCAGTGAGGAATTCTGGGGGCGAGTGTTGCAAGGAGAGGAGGTCATGAGGAAGTTGAGAGATGAGATGATGGCAGCTCTCTTGGAGGCAGAGGAGTATGAGGTCACCGAGGCGAGGGAGGCAACACTCTTGGGTATTGCTAATGAGAGGGCAGTGTATCTGTGGGGGCTGCGGAAGGGACTGGAAAAGTGGCAGGTGGTGTGCAAGGAGCACTGGGCATCAATAGAGATAGTAGATGGTAAGGACTATGCGGAATTGTTGGCAGCTCTGGATGAACAGCAAAATGTGGAGGATGAGATTGCAGCGGAGCAGAATCTGGATCTGGCTGGAGAGGAAGTGAGCATGGAACTGTAGATGTGGGAAATCAACAATATCAAATATTTCACTATGAATAGTACAACCAACATTTTTTCTATGAACGTCAATGGGCTTAGAGGGACTGGGAGGCGACATATGATTTTTGGATGGCTGAAGAAACTGGAGGCAGATATCTTCTTACTTCAAGATGTACGGTGTGAGGGGGAGGAAGATGTACTGGAATAGATAAGAGAGTGGGGTGGGGAGGCAGTTTGGTGGGGTAAAGTGGGAATCCTGATTAGGAAGAGGAAAGGGGATATTGCGGACACTGGACATTGGGGTAGTAGATTAGTGTGGGGGACGTGGCGGAGGCCTGGATGGAACTCAATTGTGGTGAGATCTTGTTACTGCCCGGCTGAGAGGGAGACCCGAGTGGTGTGGATTAGAGATCTGTGGGATTCTGGGCTCTTGGTGAAGGCTGGGGTAGATTGTCTGGGAGGTGATTTTAATATGGTATGGGAGAGTAGACTGGACAGAACTGATGGGGGACAGGGTATGGCAGGAAGGAGTGGGGGATTGAAGGAATAGGAAGAGGTGGAAAGGCTCAGCTCACTGGTGGATGCCATGAGACTTCAGGATGTAGATTGACATTTATATACTCACTAGGTGGGAGGACTTGGTACTAGGATTGATTGGGTTCTAACTGCTGAGTATTGGGGCAATACAGTTTGGGAGACGATGGAGGTCGAGTGGTGCCCTTGGTCAGATCACTGGGGTATTCGGGGAGGTGGGAGGTTTGGAGGGAGTGGAGAGGGGCCAGGACATTGGCATCTGAACTCTTTGTTGCTGGATGAGATGGACCTGTGGAATGCGTGGGTGGTAGAGGTACGATCCAAGGTTAATATTTGGAGGCAAGCCAGGATGAGGATTGGAGATAGGTGGTGTAGATTGAAATCTGAAGCTCAGAGGTACTGGGGGGAAGTGGGGAAAGAGAGAGGTGCTCAGTGGAGGAGACGAGTCCGATGGACATCTAGGAGACTAGAAAGATTACTCCTGAATTGGGCTGGGTTACTGGAGGAGGAGGAGATATTGGACTGGTAGGCTAAGCGGGCTAAGCTGGAAGTGGTGGAACTACAGGATCTGTTGAGGAAGGAGGAGGCGGTGCAGGCTCAGGTAATGGCAGCAAGGTTATGGTGGCAGGGATTGGAAGAAGGAGAAAGGCCCACAAGGTTTTTGTCCCATCTTCTTCATGCTAGGGGAGCAAGACACCGGTGGGAAGGAGTCCTTAATGATGAGGGAGAGATAGTATTAGGGGTGTAGGGGATCCTTGGCCAACTGAGCACCCACTGGAGTAATCTCTGGAGTGAAGAGGAGAGAGGGGAGGTGGTACAGGACATTGAGCGGCATCTAGAAGAGTAGCACCCAAATCCTGCAGCAGGGTTGGGGGATCTTGGCCAACCAGTTTTGGGAGAGGAGATCCTTTGAGTTCTGGCATCAACGACCCTGGGAACGGCGCCTGGGGAGGATGGTTTGCCTTGGGACTTTTGGAAACATATGGCATCCGTCGAGGAGATTCTGGAGGAGATGTCGCTGATATGTGATGCAGTCATCAGTAATGGGGAGTGGATTGGAGGGCAGCAGTTGGGGCTGGTATCCTTGCTGTACAAGGACAAAGGGCGTAAGGAGGACTGGAAGAATTGAAGGCCAATTATGTTACTAGATATGGACTGCAAGTTGGTCACCAAAATCCTGGTAGTAAGATTACAGAGGGTGGCCCAACAGGTGTTAGGGAAGGAGCAGAGAGGCTTTGTTGGGGGTCAACTAATCCGAGATGGCACGGCATGGGTTCATGGTATCATTGAAGGTGCTAGGGCTGCAGGTGTGGATGGCCACTTGGTCTTCTTGGACCAGGAGAAGGCCTATGATAGGGTTCGGAGAGTATGGTTAGAGAAGGTACTGGAGTGCATTGGGGTATCAGTGGGCATGTGTCAGTCCCTTATTGGACTACTGGAAGGGAGTAGGGCTGCGATTCTGGCAAATGGATATAGGGGGGTTTCCTTCTCCTTGGAGAGGGGGGTGCCTCAGAGGGATCCGCTGTCACCTATCCTTTACGCCTTCACCCTGGAGCCGTTGTTAGATCAGATCTGGCACAGAGTTGGTGGACTGAATATCTTGGGTGTCAATTGGAAGGTGGGGGCCTTTGCAGATGATATGGTGGTTGGATTGGGCTTGGTGACAGATGTAGCCATGCTCAAGGTGACAGTTGAGTGGTATGAGAGATGTTCTGGGGTAAAACTCAACTGGCACAAGTGTGAGACAATGGTTCTTGGGGAAGGAGTCATAGGGGGGGACATCATTGGAACAATTGTCCCAGCTGAAGGAGTGGTATGGTACTTGGATATCTATTTCTCAGTGTATGGCTCTTTACTCCCCAAGGAGTGGTGGGAGGGCAAGCTGGTAGAATGGGAGAAAGTACTGATGAGTTGGGATGGTAGACAGGTGTCGCTGGTGGGAAGGGTAACTGTTCTGAATGTGTATTAGATGCCGAAGCTTTGGTATCTGGGCTACCATTTGGACTTCCCTAAGTGGGTGGTTAAAAAGCTTCTCAAGATGGCCCGCTCTTGGCTCTGGGCTGGACGCCAGAGTCAGATTGGCTGGGAGGTACTAGCACTTCCTGTAGATCATAGAGGACTTGGCCTGGTGGACTTTCCCAAGAGGCTTCTCTGCTTGAGGGTATGGTGGATGAAGAGGGCCAGTGAGTTGAGAGGAGGAGAATGGGTGCCCCTTATACAGCATTTGTGGGAGGCGAGGGTGTTGCCACAGGGTGGCTCAGGTGATCTACTGTCCTTGGTGGCCTTGGATGGTAGCCAGAGAATACGATACAAAGGATTCTGGTGGGGAGTGGTGGATGGGGCCCACCACATTGGGATCCGTTGATGAGGTACTGAAGGGGATGAGGACTGGGGTCCGGAGATGTGGAGGTGGGACAAGCTCTTGTTGGGAGGGAATCTGGTCGAGGACTTCTACTTAGAGGAGGGTATGGAGTGCCTTAGGGGTCTGGGGCAAGACCTTTGGCTGGAGACCTAGCAAGGGACTGGGATTGGGGAGAGATGAGACTGGGCAGACACCTGGTCTTGGATCAAGGTGGTGTCAAGGTGGCTCCCACTAAAACTCTGGGTAGCATGGTGGAGGCTGTTGCATAGAAATGTGATGCTCAACTTTCGGGCTGGTTATCTGGTGGATGGCGGGGTCTTTGATTGTGAGGAGTATCATAATGTAGGGCAGGAGGGCAGGGTGGTGCAGACTCCTGAACATTGGCTAGAGGAGTGCGAGAGTATGGAGAATTTTTGGAGGATAGTAGGAGAGAGATTGGGAGTGTTGGCACCTGACCCTGGGGTGGGTGGGCGGTGGGTGGCACTGCAGTCAAGGCTGGTGGGGGGAGTGGGGAATGAGTGACTGACAGTTGGTTGGGCCGTTGCAATATGGGTGAGACTCATGGAACACTGGAGGAGCATCTTTGAGGAGGGCCCCTGGAGGCTAGTGAGACTGAGGGTAGTGAGGTGGGAGGAGCTGATGCTCGAGCTCTTCAGGGCATGGTGGATTGGTTGGGGCCCCAAGGGGGGGAGGTGTAAAGGACTAGTGAGGAGGATTATAGAGAAGAGCGGTGGTAGAGTTGCGGTAAAGATAGATAGAGTGTCATTTGTAGGAACTAGGGAGGGGAGGGGGTCCCTGTGGGATAGGTTGAGGGCTTAGGCTGTATAAATAATACTATAGACATTGGTTAATAAAGGGAGTCCAAGCGACTATAAAAAA
>RBNI01006138.1:0-11691 GCA_003990745.1 Jimgerdemannia flammicorona
AAAAAAAAAAAAAAAAAAAAAGATATTGATAAAGAGAAAGAGAAAACGGCAAATAAAAAAGAAAGGGGGGAACCATTTCATGTAGCAATAGGGGCCATTACAAGACGGCAGGGTGTCCTTCTGGAAGGTTCGAAATCAGCTCTTTAATTTCTTCGTGAGACTTGTGAGAGAACGGGCAACCTATGAAAATAGAAATTGTTTTAGTAGACGCTCGGTGACCTAGCTTCATTCGCACCCATCCAAAAATCATCGATAGCGATGACTCACCCTTCTCAAACGCGGGGCTAGTGCGCGATAGAAATCGATATGACCGACGTCAACGTTAGTACTTTACAGAATTCAGCTTGCAAGCTCTGCCTAATCGATTTCAAACAAATTACCATTTCGAGGTATCCTGTGCAGCCTTGGCATCATTTGCGTAGGGGCAACCCGACTTGAAGGCTGGGCATTGCTGCTTGAGCTCCTCGACGCTCATAGACTTGAGAGCTGCGACGGATGGCATGGAGTGGGTATGCTGAGCGTCCGTGGTGGCCGCTAAGGGGATGAAGAACCAAAAATTAGATTGCGGAAAGAAGAAAAGAGTCGATCTCCAAATAAAAATACATACTGCTGTGGAAGACGGGGCTGGCAGATCATCAAGGTTGGATAAACAATTTGTAAGACAACGACGCTCTTTCCTAATTGTTCAAAATTCACACACACTCCAACAGCACTCATCCCACACATACCACTTCCCGATATCACCGTGCTTCATCTGCCCGCTCATGAAGGGGCACCCGGTAGCGGCGACGGGGACCTCCGTCGTCTCTTCCGTCTTGTGGAAGGGGCAACCTTTGAATCCAACAGTGTTAGATGAGTGGACGCGGAAAAAATACAGATGTGTTCCCAAACGGAGATGACGTGTGTTCGTACCATGTCCGAATGCAGGGCTGTCAAGTGTGAGGGAATAAATTTTCTCAGTTTTGGTGTTTTGGTGGCGTCGTGTGGCTTGCAATCGCGAATAGGACTTACCATTTAGCGGTAACCTCGGCGGTTGCGCCTTCCGTGGCGTAAGGACAACCGGAAGAGAACGCGGGGCACTTTTGCTTGGCGTCCTTTATCGAAGACATTACGTTTGAGGTTTCTGTTCAAACGAAAAGTGGTACATATGGTGTTTGAGATGCTGTTGATCATTTTAAAAAGGGTCCTTATAAAGTTACCGAGTATATTATACCGTCAACAGGGCATGCAGGATGGCCTTTGGGAACGGTTTCTAAAAGGGCGTTAATCTCCTCTTTGGACTTGTTGGCAAAGGGACAGCCTATGAAAGGTAGAAAATGTTGGAAATAGCTTGCTGCGAGCTTCAAACCTTCCGAAGTCATTTTCTATATCCATACCTTTCTCGAAAGCAGGGCTTCAAGTCGTTACAGTGAACCAAAAAGAGGTATTGTATGCGTTAGAGAGACACGCGCCGCAGCAAGCTTCAGGACTAACATTTTAATATCAGATAACAGACAACAGAAACATCCTTACCACTTCGTGCTATCGAATTTCCCATTAGCATACGGGCACCCGTTTTGGAAAGCAGGACACTTCTGCTTGATATCAACAAAGCTCGCTGCAAGGTTTCCTTCGGTGCTCATGATTGTTCGCGTTTGAGGTGGTTGGGATGAGGGGTTTGGGGTGTGTAACTACTGCCTGCGGAGCAAAAGAAAGGGGTTATTTCACTTTCAAAGAGATTAAATAGATTAAATACAGTCACATTGTTTCATTGTTCCCGCGGTCACCTGGAATTTACGTCACACAACCGAGGAGCCGCAAGTTTCTTTCTATCGCAACTCGTGGCTTCGACCTGAGACAGGACGAGAATGGAAACCACATGAGAGATTGTACATTTGTGCGGGATTTTGTGCCAGCCTGGGATGCACCTTGAAGACATGTAGATTTTATATGATAAGGTGCAGTGCATATTGATAACTGATTGGGATGGTCGTTGAAACTGGAATAATTGGTGACTCAGAAGGATAGGAATAATGCAACAACGTGATGTGCCATGAGTTCAATCTGATCACCAACACCCCCTGTCAGTCAGTGTACATAGCCCCTCCTCTTCGCCTCTTCGGGATAGTGCTTACACAACACACCGACATGACTCCTCGTGATACCCCTCCACGCATTCTCACCATAAACCTCGCGCTGCAACAGCTCTCTCGTGGGGACGTCGCTGGTCCACTCGTGGTGCTCGCGCGCGCGGTCGAGAATCCAAGCGGGCACGTCAATCTCGGGGATGACGGCATCGAGGTGGGGACACAGGAAGAAAGGGACGGAGAAGCGTTCCGAGTGCGAGTGGGTGAGGACCCGGTGTGTTGTGGAGACGTAAACACGTTTGGTCAGGCGCTCGAGCTGTTGGCCGATGTTGATGACGGCGGTACCACGGATTGGGGTAGCTGAGAGCCAAGAGCCCATGCGCGTTTGAATTTGGAGGCCGCCGACTGCGTCTGGAGATGGACATCATAATGCTCAATACAGAGCGCTTGTGAAAATACCACACGAATCTCGCCTTGCGTACATACCTTGAAACAACATGGTCAGATATCCCCCATCCTTATGCGGTCCAACGCCCAACCCGTGCCCCTGTACGCCCGTCTCACCGGCTGCGGGATATCTAACGAGCTTCAGCCTATTATGGCTCTTCTCACCGAACGCCTCCTCAAAGAACCGTGGCGACAGCTCGAGGCTCCTAGCGATAGCGGACATGATTGCGAGCGCGACGTCGTTGGCGCGCGCCTGGAACCGCAGCACGCCGTCGCGGAATCCAGGTACCAGTGCCTCGTCTGGCCACTGGTTCGGCCCGTGCAGGTTTTGGTAGATGGGCGATGTGGCCGGGAGCGGGCGTAGGGAGGCCCGCTCGGGGGCGTAGTCAAGTTCTTCTCGATTGTCGGCTTTCTAGAGGTGACGGGAGTTATTGTTCATTGGGATGTGCCTATTATACCAATGTAGCGGAAGGGAATATGATGTGATCGAAAAGATGTTTCGGTCTGCAGACTCACAAAATCCGTAATTTCTTCACCCAATCGTGTGTAACCGCGAAAATGCGGGCTCTTCTCCATCGCAATCTCTTCCTTGATCTCCAGCGGCAGTGTGAAGAACCGTTTCAACACATCGAATAGGGAATCGAGCTCCTGCAGCGGGATGCCATGATTGGTGAGGTAGAAGAAGCCGGAATCCAACAGGGCCGAACGCAGCTCCGATATGAATCCGGATTGGGCGTCGGGGTCGTTAGATTGTAACAAGGAGTAGTCGAGGATTGGGAGGGACAATGGCTCGCGAGCGTTGGAGTCTATTGTCATGGCGCTTGCTTACAAAAGTTAAGTAGAGCACAAGAGACAGTGTGCTGCCTTCAAGGTTTTAAGCACGCCATCGATTACGTGATTGTTGGAGCAGTCCTGTTGGGGGTTAGGTCAGGTGACGAAGGTCTTTTTGTATTGTGGATACGCTTCGTTTGGACATGTCGGTGACCTCAAGACTCGCTGCTGTGCTGGATGTTTGACAAGTTGCAATTTGTTCCGAATTGGTGGAGCATCATGGAACACTTGAGGTTTCCAAGAGCATAATTATGATTCATTGTCCCCATCACTGCGTCATCAGAACGAAACAAGCCACCCGCCCACAATTGTTACCCCCACGCGCGCTGAAGCACGTCCCTGTGGCATGTGAGATGCGCGAAAGCACTTTACCATTCATCTTCTACGTTCACGTTTCTTGACCTCATCCAATTCCTCCGACTCATTGGGGAACTGTGGATTAGCCGCTCACTGTTCCTCGATGGTGAGTAGGAGAGGACGCACGACAACTGCTACCTTATCGGGAGCTGTGCAGTTTAACTATGGGCAACGGTTCACTTGTATGAATTGGCCACACTTCTTTTGCAAATTCTAACTTCTACTCTTTTCAAACAGGCCCTCGCCAGGTACCCGGCTACCCGTTTCCATTCGACAGGCATCATTCCGCCTCTGCATTACTCGTTGGAATGTTTCACATACCCAGCACATGGGGCTACCCTTGACGCACCTTTTCCGCCACGGCGCTTCAATGGGTAACCGTGCTTCCACAAATTACCCTTTTGAAGTTTGTGTTGCGGGCAGGGAACGAATGGGTATATTGTCTGTCGTTCGGTTTGGAGTTGCGGAAGAATGGACGACCCGTCAACTGCCAATCCTTTTTGTGGATCTGCAGACCGACTCACCACGCTTTTTTTTATGTTTTTATAATTGCTCTGGCAATCTCACTTTTTGAGTTAAATATGAACTCAAATTTCACAACTGTTATACTAGCCATGACGATCAACAAGACATGCCGACATCGTCCACACGTTCTCGCTTATCGGTGTCAGAGCTGTGATTTTAGTAGTCGCATTTCGAAAGGGTGAGCTACAACAATGCGGAATTTGAATACTTGTTTCTCGCATGAGGACAGGCTTGCGATGATCGTCGTGGATGTGTTCTCGCTACGATGGAGCGAGAAATAGTGGGAAATGCACTGATAAGGATACGTCGTGATGCGATGTTAGGTAGGGAAAGTCGAGGCCACTTTTTCACGGTGACTTCTGACTGATGGGCGGGCTTGGTTTTTGTAATGGTAATTGGATCCAGAGGGGTTGATGGTGGGAGGGTTGGAGTGATTTCTAAAGTAGCATGAAATAAACAAATCACGTTGTGAAAGAAAACACCGAGTTTTGTATATATGTGCAATTGGTTGCCACTGACGGGAAGACGGCCAATTGGTATAGAGGAGCAGTGTGCGATGGTGCAATATGTGCGGTTTGTGGACAATGAACAACGAGGCGAGCGTGATGGAATGATGCGGAGCAGGAGGATGGCCAACGGGTGTGAGCAAGGGATGGTCCAACTGGTGTGGGACAGGCAATGAGTGGCAAGTCTCTTATGGCCCTAGTCCACATGGGCTCTCACCGTCACCACGGGAAGTATACCGAAATATGGTGCACGATCTCTTCCGCATGGCCGTCTGGACTGTTTTTTAATTTTGGAGCCGCTACCACATGCTCTAGAATCTTCTTGGTCACTTCGATCATATAACCACCAGCGGAGCAGCGGAGTTACTCGTTAGAAAAGTTTATTGAACAAAGTTGGCACCATTGACAAGGATGATAATTGAATTTCAGATAAAATTAGGCGCTCAAATGAGATGCGTTGTAGCCAACAATCAGGGATCGAATAATAAAGGGCTGTCTTCCAGACAATGGTGGGGAAGTTCGGGATCGGCGTTCCGGTTAATCCGAAAGGTTCCACATGTGCAAAAAAAAAAAAAAAAGTCTTGGCTCATCGTATAACTATGTATACCCGCGAGTGGAATTACGATCTACTGATTTTGGCTTCTGGTAGAAGCGCGTCCCAGGCTAGCCTGCCCATCTGGTTTCGGAAGTTGCGGGTCTTGGCGGTCATGTCGGTATTGTCGGAGAGGTAGGGGAATACGGCCGAAAAGGCATAGCATCGGAGTGGCAATCGACGAAATTATTTGGTTGGGAGTCAAAGAACAAGAACAAGTGCGGGGGATCTGCAGATAACACTGATATGGTCGCTGCGGATCGGCGATTTTGCGTGGCGAAAGACCATAAGAGAGATTGGTGTGGCATGTTGATGTCATGAGCTAATTTTAGAATAGCAGCCACACCCGCAAGATAAAAAGGCTGCAACCTTTGTACCAAACCCCTCATCTCGTCTTCCCCATACAACCGCAACACAAACAAACAAACAAACAAACAACAGAATGCAGCCTCTCTCTGTCATATTTGTTCTCCTCGCTGCTCTCCTCGCCGTCTCCGCCGACGTCAGCTGTGGGAATGGCACCTCTTGTGCCGCAGGTACGCTTCACAAGAAATCACCGTCGCTACCGAAAAACCAACGTAGTATAGCGTCAACTTACTCTAAACTTCTCCCCCCTTCGTTAGGTTTCTGTTGCTCAAATGTCGGGTTCTGCGGCCAAACCGACTATCACTGTGGTGCGAGCTCTTGCAACCCTCAGTACGGTATTTGTGGTAAGTTGGTTTTCGCGGGAAAGTTTAACCGTGTTTATTAATGGCGGCTAAAAAGCTCATCCGAAGCAGCGGTATGATGGAAGTTGCAAACACCTGCTATGTCACTCACTCTTCCTCCTCATCCCCTCCGACAGGCACGGTCGTCACGTCAGGCTCTGTCATTTCCGTTTCCGCAACGGCGGGCAAAACAGGCACCGCCTCTACGGTGTTGACGGCCACTGGCTCGAGTGCGACGGCCACGGGTCGTAACTCAACGAGCAACAACGTGCCGAGCGGCAGGGGGGATGGCGGGAACGTAGCTTTCGTCGCAGTGGTTGTCACAGTTTTGGTCGCGACCTTGTTGTAATGGAAAGAACGGTACACTCCCAGACTCTCTCCGGATCTGGTTCCCGGTGCCATCATCATGGTAGTCAGTTACTAATGTGGAATGGACACGTGACTGCCAGCTTCGATATTTTTCATATCTCTTCCTCTTGTTTGTACTAGACATTACGATTCCTTCGCGCGTTCGTTACCCAGTGCGTGCGCTTGTAATTATCATTGTGATGCTGCCACATGAAAACCATGTAAATAGATTCATCCTGAATGAACAGCTCGCATCATCATTCTCAGCAAATTTTCCAGTTTGAATTCGCACCTTCCTGTAATGGGTGTGGCGTCATTTTTTCTGTTTTTTTTTCGTTCCACTTAAACTTTATTCTTTCCTCTTAAATTTACGAACGCTACGTGTAATAGGTATGGAACGATTTGGAATCCGCTTGCGCCATAGATATGCACCTTCTCAAGGCCAACGGAATGAAATAACAAATTTTAGTATTCCTATTCCTATGTAAACCATGACCATACCCGATCGACGTAAAAATCGACAATCAAAAACTCTATGCTTGTCCCGGTTGCACAACGGACTTTGGAATGGAGAGTATAATACAACTCAACCTACTACGTCTGAGCAACCCGAACGAAATCAACCGCTACCGTTCCCACGCCAAGAAAATTCGGGGCCACTACCAGTCGTTCCAAGGTGCGTCAAGAATATGCAACCTCCGCATCGGGTGATGCCTACGATCATTTCTAACCCCGCCGATACCATTCGCGTGACGGCATCAAGAGAATGGATCCTCGCGCTTGCTCGCTAGGGGGGACTGTGCTGCGAAAATGTCCGAGTAGAGTCGTTGTGATGGGTTTCGCCTCTAATGGTTTGTATCTTCCATTTCTAGTTTTATTTATTTATATTAAAAAGAAAAGTAGAAAGTGATAGGCGTAAACCATATTGAGACTGGCTACACAACCGGGGTCAGCTATGTCATCGACCAAAGTTTTTCTGTGGGCTGTTTCTTTTTTTTTTTTTTTTTTTTTTCACATGTTGTTTGACGTCAAGTCATGGGAACGGAGGTGTGTATCAAAGTGTCCGTATTACCATACCCGTCATCCTCACCGACGGGCAACAAACCTCGACCCAACCTGATGCAGAGGCAAATAGAGTATTGGCGCGCCCTTGGGATCGTTGTACAATACCAGTACCAGACGCGCCAAGAAAATGTTGATGCCTGCATTTTTCTGGGCACTCCCTCGTGACTGTCAGGTCCTACATGGTGTCATGACACTACTGTCCATAGATTGCCATTACTGAAGGCGCTACTGTCACTCAAGACGATTGCGGTTTTGCGGCGTGCTGTGGTGGGGGGGATTCGGTCTACCAACGACTTGGTCCACGGGAAGTGTGCTTGTTGTAAATGCGCTCAACTAGACGATTGGATACGACGAAATCAGGATTCCCCCCACACACCCTTTCTGGAAGCAAAACCAAAACACCACGTGAGGCCCTGCATTTATTCTAGTGCATAAATTGGAGTGCCGAATACGGAGATCTCTGGGATGGATGGATTCGAGTGAATATTTTTTGGGTCGATGCTCGTGCTCTATGTTCAAGTACGCGTTTTGTTACAAGCTATGTAACGTGGATGTGAGGGACCAAAAAAAAAAAAAGAGAAAAAATTGAACACGTGACGTACGAACTTCGTGCTACACCATAGACTCGCCTTCAAAACCTACCTGCGACATTTTTTTTAATAAAAAATGAACATGTCAAAGATGCGGCTAATTCCCCGACTATAAATATATAAAAGAAAGGAGTGTGATTCGTTCTGGGAAAGCAACTGTACGACAAGACCGCCGTCAGCGGCGCTGAGGAGGGCTAGAGTTCTGCTATCGCTGCCTCTGTCCCGCTCCCAGTGACACCAGATCGTCACCGTGCCTGAGAAGAGTCCGAACTCCGGACGGGTCGGCTGGAGGGCTGGACAACAGGCGATAGACTGACTGGGCGATGGACTGTCTGGACGACAACGGATGGTGAACGGTGGACGACACATGATGGACGATGGAAACCGAACTGTTAATTTCCAATTTTAGATGCAACTGGCGGGATAACTGAAGCGAGATGAACTAACGTGAGACTATGCCAAATTGGCTTGCAAATGCAATTAAAGTACAAGGCAATAACTATCTAAGTGCTTGACGATATTGCTGGCTAATTTATTATTAGTGAAACCTAATTCCAAGTTTTATATTGGAGACACTTCCAAACGTAATGGGACTTGTCCCATTTTGGTCTTTCCCCGGCTCAGTGTAAGAAGACGACATTCCACTGCGATATAATTATATACATGCCAAGGCAAAGAATTGGTCACGTGAAAAGTAAATTTGTTGAATCGGGTGATATGTCATATGCGACGCATAAAATCCCATTTCCCAAACGGATTGGCTCTAGCGCGCTTCGGCTGATCGACTCCGGATTAGAAATTTACGCCACGTGATGGGGCAAAGGTTGTGGCGTAGCCTGTCCAACTGTGCTCGAGCTTCCGTTTTATGCCAGATTCCAGTAGTTGATGTTTTTTTTTTTTTTTTTTTTTTTTTTTCTTTTTTGCATCTCTTAAACACGGCTTCTGCAACATACCAAGATTTATATGCACGTCAGCGTTGTTTTATTTTGCTCGTTGCTAAGCTGCAGAGGGAGATGTGGCGGTGGCTTGCACCAGAGATGGTGCGGTGTGTTTCGAACTAGTATATACGCGGACCAGGCTGAGCAAGCGCTTTGGCTTGTATTATATTTCCAATCAGTGGGATCGCAATCCCGGTGTCCTGGTTAATTTTAAATTGAATCAAATCCGTGACTCGGCCTTCTACAACCGTTCACCACCACTAATCTCTATGCGCTCAACAGGCAAACATTGTACTTACCACGTCCGAATCGGCGGCTTGCGTGCAGAGTACCCCGGGAATTGATTGTGAGGGGCAAGATAAAGCACGTTTTCATGCCCTTGCCCCCCTCCCAGCCTAACCACACCTTTGCATCCTCATCATACCCATAGCAAATTTCGCGACATCATAGGTCAGTGACTCTTTCATATTCGTATCATAAATTCAAGTCAATCATCTTTTATCCATAACCTAGTATAGCATAATAATCAGTATCTTATGGATTCATATAAATACCCACAGTTCGACATCTTCAGCATAAACACTTCGAAGAGTCTGTGTTTAACAACAGAATAAAAATCCTAGATCTATTGAGAGGTCATGCCTGACTAGTAAAATATTCATTGGGCCAGTGATAGTGTGATGATGAAATCTACGAAATGCTCGTTGGCGATAGTCATCGTCGCAGAGTTTATTGGCTGCATAATTGATGTTGAGCATCACTCTTTCGAGACTTCAGTTGGATACTTGATGGCTTGGTTTGCTGTTGGAATTTTGCCTGGTATCTATTGGACCGTCTAGAACCCCCCCAGGAGTGGCTGGATATGTAACCCGCATCCAGATACCAAATCCATGTCGGACACGTAGCGCACATCTGTGTGACAGGTTTTCATAAAAATAACGACAGGTCGAATACTTGGCACATGTCTCTGAAGTCTGCGCGCATTTCGAAAAGACGAGTGGTCCGCCTAGATCCAAATGTACCTATCATATTGTATAACGGAAGGAATGGAAACAAAATTTTTATTGCTTCGCGTGATCCTTAACCACTAGCCTCGAACGGATACATGGGGTACTGTTCAACAATTGCTGTACCATCTCCTCTATATCTTCCACTTGTTCCACAAACGGAACTTCGTACGCTACATCATGCATGCGCGAGAAAAAAAAAACAAAAAAACAAAAAACCAACTCCTCCCCCGGTTTTTGCTCATCGCCGATATTTTGTAATCACTTGACGAACACGCTTTCGTTTATTGTCATTTTTCCTCAGCTTCTAGTACGGGCCCGATTTGAAATGGTGTTGCGCTGCGTGGGTGCTTATTTAGCACCGTCGTCATCGATATACCATCGCTTCAGGATCCTCGTACTATTTCAGGGTCAGAGGTGGAGATGAAGAATGAAGGATGGATGGTATTTCAACAAGGAATACGTGGATGGAATTTCCGTGCATTCCTTGCCGCGCGTTGCGGAAAAAGACGTTCCAACTATTGATTGAATACGACCAAAAGGATTAGGTTCGAAGTGCTTGTTTATATTGTTGTCGTTTCGGTTCATTATCCGACAAAATAATTCATACCGTTCATAAGCTACGCCTTCCTCGATGATTATCAGCAATGTCTCTTACAAATTTGGAGGCATTCCTCGCGCATCCAGAGGTGCTTCCAACTGCTCTTAAACGAATACGTCAATTGCTTGTTAAACTCATTACAACGTGCACACTCGTCACCACTTCTTGGATTTTAAACCAGGTTGCTGGATGCACCAGTCGCATCGTGGAGGCAGTGCTGCTTACCGGACCTTTGCCGGTGTCTTCGTGAGATGAGTCATCTCCGTTGCTAGTGCGAAGCTTATCGATATTCGCTTGAAGGATATTCCAAAGTTTGGTGTCATGCTGGACGATACGGCATTAAGAAGCTGGCTGATAAAAGTACGGAGAGCGGTCAAGTCTTACCGACACAAGTTACAGCAATTGCAGTCTGGTTCCAGAAACAAGCGTTTTACCTTCTGCGCAAGGAGCAAAAAAGATGTAGATTTTAATGGATGTCAGCTAGCTGCAGAGACCTAATCAAATCGCTATCACCGGTTATACGTCGATGGTTTACCTCCTGGTCGCGTTCACACCCATGAAGCCAGACCCATGAAGCCAGGTCGCGTGGGTTGCTGTCATCGATGATGATAGTATGAAGTCATCATAGAAGAGCCATTGAGCATTGAGCAGACTTAAAAAGAGGCCGATTCAATAAACTTTTGCACGCAATAGGAACACAAAAATCGCAACTTATGTATTGGAGGGGACAACTAATAACGTCAAAGTGGACAAAAGAAATATGGCGTAGATGCGCTTGAACCACAACTGGGATGTAAGGTGCCTTCAAACATGTTCTCAGTATCCGAAGACATTGCGTGCCGACCTTCCGGATTGGGTTCATGATTATGACTCGCTGCGAGCTTTCGACCCGTACAAGTAAAATGTTCAAGATTAGGCGAACAACGAAACTCAGCGTCGGATCTTGGGAAGTCGAAAAAAGTGTTGTTATCCAGTTGACCGATGCAAGGTAAAAACATAATTCATTTATTGGCTTCATGAAATCACTCTTATTCGAGGATATCTGTCAAGGCGCAAAGGATGTTATCCCACTTGGTCTGATCGGCAAATTGCCTCCCATTTTTTTTTTTTT
>RBNI01006139.1:0-11688 GCA_003990745.1 Jimgerdemannia flammicorona
AAAAAAGGTATTAATAAAGGATGGAGTCCAAGTGACTATAAAAAAAAAAGAAGAAGATGGTGGGAGTTCCTGGAATACTGGGAGAGTTGACAGCACTGTGTGATCTGATACTATGGTCTGGGAGATGGGTGGGGGAGCAGGATCTAGGGCTGGTGATGCTGATTTTTAAGAACAAAGGGAGGAGGGAGGACTGGAAGAACTGGAGGCCGATTATGCTGCTGGATATGGACAGAAAGTTAGTCACTAAGGTAGTGGTTGCTAGACTACAGAGAGTGGCCCAGCAGGTCCTGGGTGAGGAGCAGTGTGGCTTTGTAGGAGGTCAGCTTATTAGAGATGACACAGCTTGAGTGTATGGGGTTATTGAGGGGGCATGGGCATGTGGACTGGATGGTCGACTGGTCTTCCTAGATCAGGAAAAGGCATATGACTGTGTGTGTTGAGCCTGGTTAGCAAGGGTACTGGATAGAATTGGTGTACATTCTAAGTTCAGGAAAGTGATGATCAGCCTACTGGAAAGGAGTAGGACTGCCCTCATTTGCAATAAACACAGAGGAGTGGCCTTTTCCCTGGGCAGGGGAGTACCTCAGAGTGATCCTCTATCCCCCATTTTGTATGCTCTATCCTTGGAGTCACTGTTGGATAGGACTCAAAGGAAAATAGTTTGGCTTTCCATCAATAGCATTGGGTGGAAGGTTGGTGCCTTTGCAGACAATATGGTGGTTGGTCTGAGATCAATTGAGGATGTTGTGGAGCTCAAGGAGACAGTGAAATGGTATGTATGAAGTCCACTCTGGAGCTTGTCTCAATTGGCACAAGTGTGAAATAATGGTATTAGGTAACAGACTAGTGGGAGGGAATATCATTGGAACAATTGTCCCAGTGGGGGAGACAGTGCAGTACCTGGGTATATATCTGTCAGTCTATGGGTCAGTCCTTCCAAGACCCTGATAGGAGCAGAGAATTGCAATCTGGGGGGAAGCTTTGTGGAGTTGGGGTGGCTGCCACTTGTCTTTGATGGGGCATATCTCAATTCTGAACACTTACTGGCTTCCGAAGCTATGGTACTTGGCATACCACCTGGATTTCCTGGCCTGGGTAGTGAAGAGATTAATGAAATTGGCCAAGGGGTGGATCTGGGCTGGAAGATGGAGTCAGATCAGTTAGGAGGTTTTGTCTCTACTGGTGGCTAGAGGGGGCCTTGGGCTGGTTGACTTTCCGAAGTAGCTATTCTGCTTATGTACATGGTGGCTGAAGAGAGTGGTGGAGTTGAGTGGAGGTAGCTGGGTCTCCCTGATGCAGAAGGTCTGGGAGATGAGGTCATCACCAAGAGGCTCTACAGGAGATCTACTGTCCTTGGTTGGACTTCAGAACATTAGAAGAATATGATTCAAAGGTTTCTGGTGGGGAGTGGTTGATGGTGCTCACCACATTGGAGTTTGTTGGTGTGGGAATGAAGGAGAGGAACTATGGGACTCAGCCATGTGGAGATGGGACCGAGTACTGTTGGGGGGTACTCCCCTTATGGACTTTGATATTAGCGATGGAGTAGAGTATCAGAGGGAACCAGGCCAGGATCTTTGGCCCAGTAGCTGGCAACTAGCAGGTATAGGCAAGGAGTGGGACTGGAGTGGCATTTGGGCTTAGAGTGATAGAGTGCGACATTGGATGCTGCCAAAGTATTGGGTGATATGGTGGCAAATACTGAGGAGGAATGTCATGCTCAACTTCCAATCAAGGCACCTCATTGAAGGAGGGAGCTTTGACTGTGAGGAGTGCCACAATATAGGACAGGAGGGGGGATATGTGCAGATGCCTGAATATTGGCTGGGGGAATATGAGGTGCTGGGTGACTTTTGGTTAGCAGTTGGGGATCAACTTGGTGTAGAGCATAGGGGAGATAGTGAGTGGGGTCAGTGGGAGGATTTGAAGGATAGATTGGTAGGGGGGGTGGGTAATGAGTGGCTCATCTTGGGGTGGGCATTGGCAGTTTGGGTGGGGTTGGCTGGTCACTGGTTGTTTGTTTTCGAAAATAGGATGAGCTTGAGTTTGGGGGCATGGGTATTGCAGTGGCAGGGGTTTATGGAGGATATAATGACAGGCTGGTGGCATGGCTGGAGTCTGCAGGGTGGTCAGCAGTGTCAATTGGTAGAGACAATTTGCTGGAGAGGCAGGGAGAGAATGAGGGTTGTGGATGGGAGAGTGTGGGAGGGGACCCTCCAGTGGGGATTGGGTAGTGGGAGGGGAGCATGTGTATAATTATCAATAGACTGGTACTAATAAAGGATGGAGTCCAAGTGACTATAAAAAAAAAAAAAAAAAAAAAAAAAAAAAAAAAAAAAAAAGATTAAATCTATCTCACTACTTTATGACAGACTTTCCTTCTGCTTTTTATCTTCAACCTCTTAGTAGACTATATAAAAAATCTCCCCCCCTTTATATCTCTGTTTAGCAAGACCACATTTGGCCTCTATCTGTTAATTTTATACTACTGAGTCTCAAAATGAGTCTTCACCTTACTTCCCAATAATATAATTAGAAATATCACTAGACTTCTATCTCATCCAGAATATTTATCTAATGTTTCTAAACCAAAATCTAGTCAATCTGTATTCTAATCAAATTATTATCTACAGAATACTATCTTGAAAAGAAGTATCCTCTCTAACTTACAGCTAGACTCTATCTATTAAATTTATCTCTCTTTCTACCTACTGTTACTTAGATAAGTCTAGAGATATAGCTACCCTAATTCTACCATCAGATCCATAAGGTATCTATCTCTTACTATATTGAAGTCTTTTTTCAAAATATCCAAACCAATTTCCTTCTAACTCTATCACTCTAGTTACCTTTTTAGCTATTACTTTTACTTTTTACCAACTACTTGAAGATAAATCAAGGCTATTATCAGACTATTACTTCTACTCTATCAGTCTACTTCATATAAGTTAATCTCTAAAGATCTCAAAATCAATCAGCTCTTCTTTCTCTATATTAATCAGAATACTATATTACTTATTCCACTCAGTAATACTAAGCTATTCCTTACTATACTTTATAAAGTTATCTTTACTATTATGTCCAATATTCTATAAAAATATGAAATTATATTATCACATCTTCAGTTTATAAAAACTATCTTTCTTTTGATACTTATATAGTTTATTGATATTAAGAGATAGTATTCAAAATCTTTTATATAGAATAGAAATATATTTCTACTACCCTAGTCCTAGTCACTATCTTTTTAGAACTACTAATGATAATATTCTTCTACTCTTTATAGATAGCTTTCCAGATATACTTCTTCTCCTTACTACTATAGAAGTTAGCCACTCACTCAGCTGCCACTCTTCTGATATATATCTTTTATCTATAAACTATCTATCTTATACTCTATTATCTCTGTTATAGCTACTACTTAGATTATATATCTTTTGCTTCTAAAAGTAAATATTTAAGAAGTTGGTCTACTACTAGTATAATTTATAAAATATATCCATCTCTCTAATATTCTTCTCAGTCAACTCCTCCAAAACAAGCTTATATCACTTTACTCCTACATACTTTCTAGAGTCTAACATTACTAGCTTTAGTGTCCTACTCAACTTCTGAAGCACTACTCTGTCTTTATTAACCTCACAACTTTACTGATCTTAGAGAAGCTCTAGTATATCTTAGCAGTATCTGCCATCCTGATATCTTTCTCAGAGATTGATAGCACTAGCTCTATATCACTTCAAAACCCCCACTCTATTCTTCTTCACCATCTGTTTACTTCTCAGTTACTAGTATATACTATGGGTTACCAATAACTCTAAGCTGTAAGAATGAAATCTCAGTCTCTTCTACTATCTCCATTCTACTATTCTTTATCTAGACCAACCCCTCAGCCTTAGCTATAGTATTTTTCACTACTTTCTTCAGCCTTTTCTAATCAGTCTTCTGTATTCTCTTCCTCTTTCCCTCCTCTTAGATCTAAACCCAACTCTTGGTAAAATTTTCTTATCTTCTCTAATATAGTATCTTTACTATCTCTCTTTTCTTAAAGATTATTAACAACTCTTTCTCCTTCTACTCAGTTCTCTCTTCTCTATACTATGTAATTCTACTCTGTAATATCAATAATATCTGGTCAATCTCGTTTAAACTTGATAATACTCTGGTTCTCTAGTCTGATCATTGCCTCACAAGTCTCATTCTATAGCTTGGTCATCTTTCAGAACATAAAGCCAAAATTCATCATCTTACTCTATATAAGTACACATATTACCCTTATAACAAATTTAGAAATCATATGTAAGATCACAAAGCTGAGTCAAACTAAAGTAACAGATCATGAAGCTGAGTTAACTTGAAGTTACAGAATATAAGATATATAAATATAGAACCTTACTAATTAAGATTAAAATTATATATATCAAACACTCAATATATTAAAATGAAGAACTATAATAAACCAAAAAAATAATCACAACTCTTAAACATATATCCATATGTCCACTGAAGTATATAACTGCATTTGTACTGATATTTAGAATATTATTATCAACTAGACTACAGTATCTCTATCTCTTATAAATATTTATAGCTTGGCACCTCTCTAATTTATAGAAGCCTGATGAAATATTCTGAATATACTTAGCAAGGCCCACCAAATCAGACAAATCTCTTTTTTTTTTTTTTTTTTTTTTTTTTTTTTTTTATAGTCACTTGGACTCCCTTTATTAACTGATGTCTATAGTATTATTTATACAACCGAAACCCTCAACCTATCCCACATGGACCTCCTCCCACCCTTGGACCTACAAAAGTCACCCCATCCCCCGTCACTGCAACCCTACTACCACTCTTCTCTACAATCCTCCTTACAAGACCTTTACGTCTCCCCCCCTTGGAGCCCCAACCAATCAACCATGCCTTGAAGAGCTCGAGCATCAACTCCTCCCACCTCACTACTCTCAGTCTCATTGGCCTATGGGGGCCCTCCTCAAAGATATTCTGCCAATGTTCAGCAAGCCCCACCCATATTGCCATGGCCCAACCCACCGTCAGCCACTCATTCCCCATCCCCCCCACCAACCTCGACTGCAGTGCTGTCCACTGCCCACCCTCCTCAGGGTCAGGCGCCGACACTCCCAACCTCTCTCCTACTACCCTCCAAAAATTCTCCATACTCTCACACTCCCCTAGCCAATGCTCAGGAGTCTGCACCACCCCGCCCTCCTGCCTGACATTATTACATTCCTCACAATCAAATACCCCGCCATCCACCAGATGACCAGTTCTGAAATTGAGCATCACATTTCGACGCAGCAACCTCCACCATGCTACCCAGAGTTTTGGCGGTAGCCACCTTGACACAATCTTGACCCATGACCAGATACCTGCCCAGTCCCATCTCTCCCCAATTCCAGCCCCTTGCCAGGTCTCTGGCCAAAGGTCCTGCCCCAGACCTCTGAGGCACTCCATTCCCTCCTCTAAGCAGAAGTCCTCAGCCAGATTCCCCCCCAACAAGAGCCTGTCCCACCTCCACATCGCTGGGCCCCAGTCCTCATCTCCTTCAGCACCTCGCCAACGGATCCCAATGCGGTGAGCCCCATCTACCACTCCCCACCAGAATCCTTTGTACCGCATCCTCTGACTACCATCCAAGGCCACCAAGGACAGTAGATCCCCTGAACCCCCCCCCGGCGACACCCTTGTCTCCCACAAACGCTGCATAAGGGGCACCCATTCGCCTCCTCGCAACTCACTGGCCCTCTTCAACCACCACGCCCTCAAGCAGAGTAGCTTCTTGGGAAAGTTCACCAGGCCAAGTCCTCTACGATCCACAGGGAGTGCTAGTACCTCCCAGCCAATCTGACTCCAGCGTCCAGCCCAGAGCCAAGAGTGGGCCATCCTGAGAAGCCTTTTCACCACCCACTTAGGAAAGTCCAAGTGGTAGCCCAAATACCAAAGCTTCGGCATCCAGTACACATTCAGAACAGTTACCCTTTCCACCAGCAACACCTGCCTACCACCCCAACTCGTCAGTACTTTTCCCCATTCTACCAGCTTGCCCTCCCACCACCCCTTGGGAAGTAAAGAGCCATACACTGAGAAATAGATACCCAAGTACCATACCACTCCTCCAGCTGGGACAATTGTTCCAATGACATCTCCCCCTATGACCCCTTCCCCTAGGACCATTATCTCACACTTGTGCCAGTTGAGTTTTGCTCCAGCACATCATTCATACCATTCCACTGTCTCCTTGAGTATGGCCACATCTGCCACCGAGCCCAATCCAACCACCATATCATCTGCAAAGGCCCCCACCTTCCAATTGACACCTAAGATATTCAATCCACCAACTCTGCGCCGTATCCGATCCAACAACGGCTCCAGGGCAAAGGTGTAGAGGATAGGAGATAGTGGATCCCCCTGAGGCACCCCTCTCCCCAAGGGGAAAGAAGCCCCCCTATGTCCATTCACCAGAATCGCAGCCCTACTCCCTTCCAGTAGTCTAATAAGGGACCGACACATGCCCACTGGTACCCCAATGCGCTCCAGTACCTTCTCTAGCCATACTCTCCGAACTCTATCATAGGCCTTCTCTTGGTCCAGGAAAACCAAGCGGCCATCTACCCCTGCAGCCCTAGCACCTTCAATGACCCCGTGAACCCAAGCTGTGCTATCTCAGATTAGTCGACCCCCTACAAAGCCTCTCTGCTCCTTCCCCAACACCTGTTGGGCCACCCCCTGCAGTCTCGCCACCAGGACTTTGGTGACCAACTTGCGGTCCATATCCAGCAGCATAATGGGCCTCCAATTCTTCCAGTCCTCCTTACGCCCTTTGTCCTTGTACAACAGGGATACCAGCCCTAACTGCTGCCCCCCAATCCACTCTCCATTACTGATGACTGCATCACACATCAGCGACATCTCCTCCAGAGCCTCTTTGATGGATGCCATACATTTCCAAAAGTCCCAAGGCAGACCATCCTCCCCAGGTGCCGTTCCCAGGGTTGTTGATGCCAGAACTCGAAGAATCTCCTCTCCCAAAACTGGGTGACCAAGATCCCCCAACCCTGCTGCAGGATTCGGGTGCCACTCTTCTAGATACTGCTCAATGTCTTGCACCCCCTCCCCTCCCTCCTTCTCACTCTAGAGATTACTCCAGCGGGTGCTCAGTTGGCCCAGGATCCCCTGTACCCCTAATACCATCTCTCCTTCATCATTAAGGACCCCTTCCCACCGGTGTCGTACCCCCCTAGCATGAAGAAGATGGGACAAAAACCTTGTAGGCCTTTCGCCTTCTTCCAATCCCTGCCACCGTAATCTTGCTGCCATAGCCTGAGCCTGCATCGCTTCCTCCTTTCTCAACAGATCCTATAGTTCTACCACTTCCAGCTTAGCCTGCTTAGCCTTCCAGTCCAATAATTCCTCCTCCTCCAATACCCCAGCCCAGTTCAGGAGTAGACTTTCTAGCCTCCTAGATACCCATCAGACTCGTCTCCTCCGCTGAGCACCTCTCTCCTTCCCCACTTCCCCCCAGTACCTCTGAGCTTCAGATTTCAATCGGCGCCACCTATCCCCAATCCTCATCCCGGCACTCCTCCAAACATGAACCTTAGTTTGTACCTCAACCACCCACGCATTCCACAGGTCCATCTCATCCAGCAATGAAGAGTTCAGACGCCAATGTCCTGGCCCCTCTCCGCTCCCTCCAAACCTCCCACCTCCCCGAATACCTCAATGATCTGACCAAGGGCACCACTCAACCTCCATCGTCTCCCAAACTGTATTGCCCCAACAATCAGCAGTCAGAATCCAATCAATCCTAGTACCAAGTCCTCCAATCCCCCACTTCTTCCTGCCATGCCCCATCCCCCATCAGTTCTGTCCAATCTACTCTCCCGTACCATATTAAAATCGCCTCCCAGACAATCTACCTCAGCCTCCACCAAGAGTCCAGAGTCCCGCAAATCTTCAATCCACGCCACCCGGGTCCCCCTTTCCGCCGGGCAGTAACAAGATCCCACCACAATTGAGTTCCAACCAGGCCTCTGCCATGTCCCCCACACTAATCTACTACCCCAATGTCCAATGTCCACAATGTCCCCTTTCCCCTTCCTAACCAGGATTCCCACTTTACCCTGCCAAACTGCCTTCCCACCCCATTCTCTTGTCTATTCCAGTGCATCCTCCTCTCCCTCACACTGTACATCTTGAAGCAAGAAGAGATCCACCTCCAGTTTCTTCAGCCATCCAAAAATCCTGTATCACCCCCCAGTCCCTCTAAGCCCATTGACGTTCATAGAAAAAATGTTGGTTGTACTATTCATAGTGAAATATTTGATAATGTTGCTTTCCTACATCTACAGTTCCATGCTCACTTCCTCTCCAGCCAGATCCAAGTTCCATTCCGCCTCAATCTCACCTTCCACATTCTCCTATTCCTCCAGAGCCGCCAACAATTCCGCACAGTCCTCACCATCCACTATCTCCATTGATGCCCGGTGCTCCTCGCACACCACCTGCCACTTTTCCAGCCCCTTCCGCGGCCCCCACAGATAAGCTGCCCTCTCATTAGCAATACCCAAAAGCATCGCCTCCCTCGCCTCAGAGACCTCATACTCCTCCGCCTCCAAGAGAGCTGCCATCATCTCATCTCTTAACTTCCTCATGACCTCCTCACCTCGCAACACTCGCCCCCAGAATTCCTCACTGATCACCTGGAAGTTGATCTCTCCCAGCTCCTCTGCCGCCACATTCTGTAGTGCCTTCAACAGCCACTTCTCCCCCCCAACTACCTCAGCTACCTGCGCCAAATCTTCCTCTCCTTCCTTCCTCTCCTCAGTTCGCACAGACTCATCCCAACCATCTTCTGACACATCCTCCAACTCTCCTTCACCCACCTTGGGGACACCGTACTGGGTCAGGTTATCATCTACCATCGCCATATCCACTACTGCCTCCTCCCGCTCCTGTCCCCCACTCTCTGTCGTCTTCCCCCCTTGCTGCCTGGCTGCCGCCCAGATACTGGCACCCACTCCGGTCCCCTCCTCCATAGCCCCGGCCCTTGGTCCCCCATCCAAACTGGCCAGTAGTTCCTTCTGCACCTGTCTCCCCTTCACCTTCTCCCAGAGCACCTTGTCCATTCACACCTTTTTGCCCTCTATCACCTCCACCACCGTCCTATCCTCATAAGCCCTCCAAGCCCTGCGCCTTCTCTCCACAGCCCCTGCCAAGTCCTCAAGTGCCTCTGGTAGGTCCTCCTCCTCTTCCTTGGACCCCTTCACCCTTGAAACCTTGCACTCCACTGAGCCCCACTTCAACGCCACCGGCCAGTCCTTAGCTTTCCCAGTATTCTCCATTCCAAACAGCCTCAGTCTAACGTCCACATCACCTGTCCTGAGCTCAGTCCCCTCCCATACCCTAAACCCAATGTCGACCACCTCTCCATACTCCTTCACCACATCCGTGACCAACCTCCTCGCCTCCTCCTTCTTCACTGTCGGCAAGTCCGCCACCACCAGATGAACCACACGGGGGTCCCAATGCATACACCTTGCCATCGGAATCGAGATCCCTCCAAACACCACACCCTTCTCCACTGCCTCCAGTAGCAAACCCTCCTCTTCAAACCCCACCTCAACTGCCTCCAGCTTCTTCAAAAACTTAACTGAGGCCACTCCTTTCACCTCACTAGCCAACAGCCCCAGCACCATCTTTGCCGTCACCGCCAAGCCACGGAAGCACATTGTGACGGCAAATTCCAATCGAGATTTTTTGAGTAACGGGGCCGCCACCAGTCCCATCACACCATCAGCCAGGTCCCAGGGTCCCGCGCCGCTCCCCTGACGAGGTTCCCCATCAGCCGTCACATCTGGATTTTTTTCCAGATTGCCCGTCACACCGCCATCAGCAGTCACCGCCTCAGCCACTACACCGCCAGCCCCACTACGCTGACCCCCCAGTGTAGGGGCCTCCTTACCACTTGAGGTAGCAGCTGCCTTCCCCAGCTCCAGCCAGCCATCCAGTCCAGTCGCCTGCTTCCCCATTCTGACCTTATCTGCGAAGGTCATCCTCCCTCCCCCATGTGGCCTTGCACCTCCTCTGCCACCACCTCTGGCCCCACGACCCCTTATCGAAGCACTCGGCATGCCCAGACCTGCATCTCGACCCCCCCCCACATGTTGCCAGTCAAAGGCACTGGGGCCCCCCTGCCCAGTACGCTCACCAGATTGCGTGTTGCTTGCCATCTTAATAGCACCAATACTTGAAGACATTGTTGAAAAGTGTTGCCTGAGTCTTGTGTCACCCGAATGGTACTGGTGAAAGATGGACACTCTACTTCATTATTAATACTAAACTCAGCAAGTGAAATATTCCCCAGAAGCAGTCTGTTCCATCACTACATAGTGTAACGGTGACCCTAGAATAATGACATCAGCACAGGAGACAGCCTTTCCTTGCAAAGCCACCAGATCGGAGCACGAGAAGATCATACGGCATATGAGATGAGCAACGATGACCAACTGTGAGTCATTGTGACCACAGCACAAGCATCCTGAAGAATATAAAAGAAGGATCAAGGAACCGCAGTAGCAGCAACCAACAAGAACCACCAATCCCAAAATAGCTCAAAGACTTACCACAAACGAAATGCCTGCTGCCCGCCAAACCTCAAGGTCAAGGAACCACCAAGGTGCCTCGGTTGAAGAAAGGATGTTCCAAGACATCAGAAGAGCCATGAGGACCTGCTCAAGAAGGACTCCTAGTGTCAACCTGGGCACTGCAGACCCTTATCACTTCATCCTCTACCACCGTGAAATGGAAACAAGGATCACCATTGCTACCGAATACCTCCAAATGTGGCAGGAGTACGAAATAGGAAACCTCCTCTGCCAGGAGTTCCCACAGACCAGCACCCAAGAGCTACAAGATGCCATTTCCATAGACATACACGAAACGAGGACAGCTAAGAAGATCCATCAGATCTTTAGGCATGCACCATGGTCAATCCCCAACTTGGAGTATGTTAGAGTCTCAGATTTCAGAGATCTGTCATCCCGCCATATCAATGCACTAGAAGCCAGGGTAGCCACAGAAGCCCAGTCCACTATCACCCTCAATAGCGAAGAAGTAGAAGACTTCTGGCATCCCATCCTTCAGGACAATCCAGACCAATTCCTGCAAGGATTGATCTCAGTATTCCAAGGCCCAAGCATCTGGGTTAGATCCCCCCAAGACCCCACATTTGTCCCCTATTTTGTGGAAGAGAACCTCATAGACTGGAGAGCCCCAGACTTCCCTGCCACTGCCGAACGTGATGACGTCATCGATAACGTCATCCCACGCGACTTTAACATAAATGAGACGCGCGACATGCCCGAAGCACCCGAAGTACGCGAAACGCGCGACCTGCATGACGAATTCGCAGATCTCATCTCCTTCAGTGATGATGATGATGAAGCCCCCCTAGTCCTGAACTTTCTGCTCTAAGTTCTTTGTTACACTGGATAATGCCACCACCGGTATTCTCATGTAACACCAGATAATGCCAGCACCGGCATTCTGAGGTGACACGAAATTGTTCCAGCACTGGTATTCTCATGTAACACTGGATAATACCAGCACCGGTATTTTGTTGTGATACCAAATAATGCCAGCCTTGGAACTTAGTAGTTTTAGTTATTG